>CM077210.1:19109435-19380401 GCA_039654625.1 Rhinogobio ventralis
ATAATATGTAAAAAAATAAAAAAAAACCTTAAAAAAAACCTTTTGTGGAACTTTTGTCTAGTAATGGGAGTCAGAAGGTAAGTTAATGAGTATATATAGTAAATTAGTGTTTAAGGACTCTTGGGCCAAAAATATGTTCAGTTGGTCAAATATGAACTTCTGTACAGCCATAACATGTAAAAAAAATAAAATAAATAAAAACCTTAAAAAAAAAACTTTTGTCGAACTTTGGCTAGTAATGGGAATCACAAGGTAAGTCAATGAGTATATATAGTAAATTAGTGTTTAAGGACTCTTGCGCCAAAACTATGTTCAGTCGGTTAAATATGGACTTCTGTACAGCTATAACGTAAGAAAAATATAAAAACTTTAAAAGAAAATTTAAAAAAACTTTTTTGAAATATTTGGCTACTATTGGGAATCAGAAGGGAAGTCAATGAAAATGTATAGTAAGTTAGTGTTTAAGGAATCTTCGGCCAAAAATATGTCCAGTAGGTCAAATATGAACTTCTGTACAGCTATAACGTAAGAAAAATATAAAAAAAATAAAATAAAAAAAAATTGAAAACCTTTTGTGGAACTTTTGGCTAGTAATGGGAATCAGAAGGTAAGTTAATGAGTACTTATAGTGAATTAGTGTTTAAGGACTCTTGGGCCAAAAATATGTTCAGTTGGTCAAATATGGACTTCTGTACAGCTATAACGTAAGAAAAATATAAAAAATAAAAAAAAAATAAAAAGTAAAACATTTTGTGGAACTTTTGGCTAATAATGGGAATCAGAAGGTAAGTCAATGAGTATATATAGTAAATTAGTGTTTAAGGACTCTTGGGCCAAAAATATGTTCAGTAGGTCAAATATGGACTTCTGTACAGCTATAACGTAAAAAAAATTATTTAAAAAAATCAAAATAAAATAAAAAAAAACTTAAAAAACATTTTGTGGAACTTTTGGCTAGTAATGGGAATAAAAAGATAAGTCCATGAGTATATATGGTAAATTAAT
Source organism: Rhinogobio ventralis (assembly GCA_039654625.1). Classification (NCBI taxonomy): domain Eukaryota; kingdom Metazoa; phylum Chordata; class Actinopteri; order Cypriniformes; family Gobionidae; genus Rhinogobio; species Rhinogobio ventralis. Next base: position 19,110,441 of record CM077210.1, read on the forward strand.
GTTTAAGGACTCTTGGGCCAAAAATATGTTCAGTAGGTCAAATATGGACTTCTGTACAGCTATAAAGTAAAAAAAAAACTAAAATTAAAAAAAATTTAAAAAAAACTTTAAAAACCTTTTGTGAAACTTTTGGCTACTAATGGGAATCAGAAGGGAAGTCAATGAATATGTATAGTACGTTAGTTTTTAAGGACTCTTGGGCCAGAAATATGTTCAGTAGGTCAAATATGAACTTCTGTACAGCCATAACATGTAAAAAAATAAAAAAAAATAAAAAATAAAAAAATAAAAAATAAAAAAAATAAATAAATAAAAGTAAAACCTTTTGTGGATCTTTTGGCTAGTAATGGGAATCAAAACAGAAGTCAATGAATATATATAGTGAGTTAGTGTTTAAGGACTCTTGGGTCAAAAATATGTTCAGTAGGTCAAATATGGACTTCTGTGCAGCCATAATATGTAAAAAAATAAAAAAAAACCTTAAAAAAAACCTTTTGTGGAACTTTTGTCTAGTAATGGGAGTCAGAAGGTAAGTTAATGAGTATATATAGTAAATTAGTGTTTAAGGACTCTTGGGCCAAAAATATGTTCAGTTGGTCAAATATGAACTTCTGTACAGCCATAACATGTAAAAAAAATAAAATAAATAAAAACCTTAAAAAAAAAACTTTTGTCGAACTTTGGCTAGTAATGGGAATCACAAGGTAAGTCAATGAGTATATATAGTAAATTAGTGTTTAAGGACTCTTGCGCCAAAACTATGTTCAGTCGGTTAAATATGGACTTCTGTACAGCTATAACGTAAGAAAAATATAAAAACTTTAAAAGAAAATGTAAAAAAACTTTTTTGAAATATTTGGCTACTATTGGGAATCAGAAGGGAAGTCAATGAAAATGTATAGTAAGTTAGTGTTTAAGGAATCTTCGGCCAAAAATATGTCCAGTAGGTCAAATATGAACTTCTGTACAGCTATAACGTAAGAAAAATATAAAAAAAATAAAATAAAAAAAAATTGAAAACCTTTTGTGGAACTTTTGGCTAGTAATGGGAATCAGAAGGTAAGTTAATGAGTACTTATAGTGAATTAGTGTTTAAGGACTCTTGGGCCAAAAATATGTTCAGTTGGTCAAATATGGACTTCTGTACAGCTATAACGTAAGAAAAAAAAAAAAAAAAAAAAAAAGTAAAACATTTTGTGGAACTTTTGGCTAATAATGGGAATCAGAAGGTAAGTCAATGAGTATATATAGTAAATTAGTGTTTAAGGACTCTTGGGCCAAAAATATGTTCAGTAGGTCAAATATGGACTTCTGTACAGCTATAACGTAAAAAAATTTTTTTAAAAAAATCAAAATAAAATAAAAAAAAACTTAAAAAACATTTTGTGGAACTTTTGGCTAGTAATGGGAATAAAAAGATAAGTCCATGAGTATATATGGTAAATTAATGTTTAAGGACTCTTGGGCCAAAAATATGTTCAGTAGGTCAAATATGGACTTCTGTACAGCTATAAAGTAAAAAAAAAACTAAAATTAAAAAAAAATTAAAAAAAACTTTAAAAACCTTTTGTGAAACTTTTGGCTACTAATGGGAATCAGAAGGGAAGTCAATGAATATGTATAGTACGTTAGTTTTTAAGGACTCTTGGGCCAGAAATATGTTCAGTAGGTCAAATATGAACTTCTGTACAGCCATAACATGTAAAAAAATAAAAAAAATAAAAAAATAAAAAAATAAAAAAAATAAATAAATAAAAGTAAAACCTTTTGTGGATCTTTTGGCTAGTAATGGGAATCAAAACAGAAGTCAATGAATATATATAGTGAGTTAGTGTTTAAGGACTCTTGGGTCAAAAATATGTTCAGTAGGTCAAATATGGACTTCTGTGCAGCCATAATATGTAAAAAAATAAAAAAAAAACTTAAAAAAAACCTTTTGTGGAACTTTTGTCTAGTAATGGGAGTCAGAAGGTAAGTTAATGAGTATATATAGTAAATTAGTGTTTAAGGACTCTTGGGCCAAAAATATGTTCAGTTGGTCAAATATGAACTTCTGTACAGCCATAACATGTAAAAAAAATAAAATAAATAAAAACCTTAAAAAAAAAACTTTTGTCGAACTTTGGCTAGTAATGGGAATCACAAGGTAAGTCAATGAGTATATATAGTAAATTAGTGTTTAAGGACTCTTGCGCCAAAACTATGTTCAGTCGGTTAAATATGGACTTCTGTACAGCTATAACGTAAGAAAAATATAAAAACTTTAAAAGAAAATTTAAAAAAACTTTTTTGAAATATTTGGCTACTATTGGGAATCAGAAGGGAAGTCAATGAAAATGTATAGTAAGTTAGTGTTTAAGGAATCTTCGGCCAAAAATATGTCCAGTAGGTCAAATATGAACTTCTGTACAGCTATAACGTAAGAAAAATATAAAAAAAATAAAATAAAAAAAAATTGAAAACCTTTTGTGGAACTTTTGGCTAGTAATGGGAATCAGAAGGTAAGTTAATGAGTACTTATAGTGAATTAGTGTTTAAGGACTCTTGGGCCAAAAATATGTTCAGTTGGTCAAATATGGACTTCTGTACAGCTATAACGTAAGAAAAATATTGAAAAAAAAAAAAAAAAAAAAAAGTAAAACATTTTGTGGAACTTTTGGCTAATAATGGGAATCAGAAGGTAAGTCAATGAGTATATATAGTAAATTAGTGTTTAAGGACTCTTGGGCCAAAAATATGTTCAGTAGGTCAAATATGGACTTCTGTACAGCTATAACGTAAAAAAAATTATTTAAAAAAATCAAAATAAAATAAAAAAAAACTTAAAAAACATTTTGTGGAACTTTTGGCTAGTAATGGGAATAAAAAGATAAGTCCATGAGTATATATGGTAAATTAATGTTTAAGGACTCTTGGGCCAAAAATATGTTCAGTAGGTCAAATATGGACTTCTGTACAGCTATAAAGTAAAAAAAAAACTAAAATTAAAAAAAAATTAAAAAAAACTTTAAAAACCTTTTGTGAAACTTTTGGCTACTAATGGGAATCAGAAGGGAAGTCAATGAATATGTATAGTACGTTAGTTTTTAAGGACTCTTGGGCCAGAAATATGTTCAGTAGGTCAAATATGAACTTCTGTACAGCCATAACATGTAAAAAATAAAATAAATAAATAAATAAATAAATAAAAAATAAAAAAAATAAATAAATAAAAGTAAAACCTTTTGTGGATCTTTTGGCTAGTAATGGGAATCAAAACAGAAGTCAATGAATATATATAGTGAGTTAGTGTTTAAGGACTCTTGGGTCAAAAATATGTTCAGTAGGTCAAATATGGACTTCTGTGCAGCCATAATATGTAAAAAAATAAAAAAAAAACTTAAAAAAAACCTTTTGTGGAACTTTTGTCTAGTAATGGGAGTCAGAAGGTAAGTTAATGAGTATATATAGTAAATTAGTGTTTAAGGACTCTTGGGCCAAAAATATGTTCAGTTGGTCAAATATGAACTTCTGTACAGCCATAACATGTAAAAAAAATAAAATAAATAAAAACCTTAAAAAAAAAACTTTTGTCGAACTTTGGCTAGTAATGGGAATCACAAGGTAAGTCAATGAGTATATATAGTAAATTAGTGTTTATGGACTCTTGGGCCAAAAATATGTCCAGTAGGTCAAAGATGAACTTCTGTACAGCCATAATATGTAAAAAAAAAAAAAAAAAAAAAAGTAAAACCTTTTGTGCAACTTTTGTCTAGTAATGGGAATCAGAACGGAAGTCAATGAATATGTATTGTAAGTTAGTGTTTAAGGACTCTTGTGCCAAAAATATGTTCGGTTGGTCAAATATGGACTTCTATACAGCCATAACATGTAAAAAAAAAAAAAAAAAAAAGTAAAACATTTTGTGGAACTTTTGGCTAGTAATGGGAATCAGATGGTAAGTCAATGAGTATAATATAGTAAATTAGTGTTTAAGGACTCTTGCGCCAAAACTATGTTCAGTCGGTTAAATATGGACTTCTGTACAGCTATAACGTAAGAAAAATATAAAAACTTTAAAAGAAAATTTTAAAAAACTTTTGTGAAAAATTTGGCTACTATTGGGAATCAGAAGGGAAGTCAATGAAAATGTATAGTAAGTTAGTGTTTAAGGAATCTTCGGCCAAAAATATGTCCAGTAGGTCAAATATGAACTTCTGTACAGCCATAACATGTAAAAAAAAAAAAAAAATTGAAAACCTTTTGTGGAGCTTTTGGCTAGTAATGGGAATCAGAAGGTAAGTTAATGAGTATATATAGTGAATTAGTGTTTAAGGACTCTTGGGCCAAAAATATGTTCAGTTGGTCAAATATGGACTTCTGTACAGCTATAACGTAAGAAAAATATAAAAAATAAAAAATAAAAAAAAGTAAAACATTTTGTGGAACTTTTGGCTAATAATGGGAATCAGAAGGTAAGTCAATGAGTATATATAGTAAATTAGTGTTTAAGGATTCTTGGGCCAAAAATATGTTCAGTAGGTCAAATATGGACTTCTGTACAGCTATAACGTAAAAAAAATTATTTAAAAAAATCAAAATAAAATAAAAAAAAACTTAAAAAACATTTTGTGGAACTTTTGGCTAGTAATGGGAATAAAAAGATAAGTCCATGAGTATATATGGTAAATTAATATTTAAGGACTCTTGGGCCAAAAATATGTTCAGTAGGTCAAATATGGACTTCTGTACAGCTATAAAGTAAAAAAAAAAAAAAAATTAAAAAAAAAAAAAAAAAAACTTTAAAAACCTTTTGTGAAACTTTTGGCTACTAATGGGAATCAGAAGGGAAGTCAATGAATATGTATAGTACGTTAGTTTTTAAGGACTCTTGGGCCAGAAATATGTTCAGTAGGTCAAATATGAACTTCTGTACAGCCATAACATGTAAAAAATAAAAATAAAAATTAAAAATTAAAAAAAAAAAAAAAAAAAAAAAATAAATAAAAGTAAAACCTTTTGTGGATCTTTTGGCTAGTAATGGGAATCAAAACAGAAGTCAATGAATATATATAGTGAGTTAGTGTTTAAGGACTCTTGGGTCAAAAATATGTTCAGTAGGTCAAATATGGACTTCTGTGCAGCCATAATATGTAAAAAAATAAAAAATAAAAAAAAACCTTAAAAAAAACCTTTTGTGGAACTTTTGTCTAGTAATGGGAGTCAGAAGGTAAGTTAATGAGTATATATAGTAAATTAGTGTTTAAGGACTCTTGGGCCAAAAATATGTTCAGTTGGTCAAATATGAACTTCTGTACAGCCATAACATGTAAAAAATAAAAAAAAAATAAAAACCTTAAAAAAAAAACTTTTGTCGAACTTTGGCTAGTAATGGGAATCAGAAGGTAAGTCAATGAGTATATATAGTAAATTAGTGTTTATGGACTCTTGGGCCAAAAATATGTCCAGTAGGTCAAAGATGAACTTCTGTACAGCCATAATATGTAAAAAAAAAAAAAAAAAAAAAAGTAAAACATTTTGTGGAACTTTTGGCTAGTAATGGGAATCAGATGGTAAGTCAATGAGTATAATATAGTAAATTAGTGTTTAAGGACTCTTGCGCCAAAACTATGTTCAGTCGGTTAAATATGGACTTCTGTACAGCTATAACGTAAGAAAAATATAAAAACTTTAAAAGAAAATCTAAAAAAACTTTTGTGAAATATTTGGCTACTATTGGGAATCAGAAGGGAAGTCAATGAAAATGTATAGTAAGTTAGTGTTTAAGGAATCTTCGGCCAAAAATATGTCCAGTAGGTCAAATATGAACTTCTGTACAGCCATAACATGTAAAAAATAAATAAATAAATAAATAAAATAAAAAACGTAAAAAAAAAACTTTTGTGGAACTTTTGGCTAGTAATGGGAATCAGAAGGTAAGTCAATGAGTATATATAGTAAATTAGTGTTTAAGGACTCTTGGGCCAAAAATATGTTCAGTAGGTCAAATATGGACTTCTGTACAGCTATAACGTAAAAAATTATTTTAAAAAAAATAAAATTAAAAATAAAATAAAAAATCTTAAAAAACCTTTTGTGGAGCTTTTGGCTAGTAATGGGAATAAGAAGGGAAGTCAATGAGTATAATATAGTAAATTAGTGTTTAAGGACTCTTGCGCCAACACTATGTTCAGTCGGTTAAATATGGACTTCTGTACAGCTATAACGTAAGAAAAATATAAAACTTTAAAAGAAAATTTTAAAAAACTTTAGTGAAATATTTGGCTACTATTGGGAATCAGAAGGGAAGTCAATGAAAATGTATAGTAAGTTAGTGTTTAAGGAATCTTCGGCCGAAAATATGTCCAGTAGGTCAAATATGAACTTCTGTACAGCCATAACATGTAAAAAAAATAATAATAATAAAAATAAAAAAAAATTGAAAACCTTTTGTGGAACTTTTGGCTAGTAATGGGAATCAGAAAGTAAGTTAATGAGTATATATAGTGAATTAGTGTTTAATGACTCTTGGGCCAAAAATATGTTCAGTTGGTCAAATATGGACTTCTTTACAGCCATAACATGTAAAAAAAAAAAAAAAAAAACTTAAATAAAAAACTTTTGTGAAACTTTTGGCTACTAATGGGAATCAGAAGGGAAGTCAATAAATATGTATAGTAAGTTAGTGTTTAAGGACTCTTGGGCCAGAAATATGTTCAGTAGGTCAAATATGAACTTCTGTACAGCAATAACATATAAAAAAATAAAAAAAATTAAAATATTTAAAAAAATTGAAAACCTTTTGTGAAACTTTTGGCTAGTAATGGGAATCAGAAGGTAAGTTAATGAGTATATATAGTAAATTAGTGTTTAAGGACTCTTGGGCCAAAAATATGTTCAGTTATTCAAATATGAACTTCTGTACAGCCATAACATGTAAAAAAAAAAAAAGAAAAAAAAAGAAGTAAAACATTTTGTGGAACTTTTGGCTAATAATGGGAATCAGAAGGTAAGTCAATGAGTATATATAGTAAATTAGTGTTTAAGGACTCTTGGGCCAAAAATATGTTCAGTAGGTCAAATATGGACTTCTGTACAGCTATAACGTAAAAAAATTATTTAAAAAAATCAAAATAAAATAAAAAAAAACTTAGAAAACATTTTGTGGAACTTTTGGCTAGTAATGGGAATAAAAAGATAAGTCAATGAGTATATATGGTAAATTAATGTTTAAGGACTCTTGGGCCAAAAATATGTTCTGTACGTCAAATATGGACTTCTGTACAGCTATAAAGTAAAAAAAAAACTAAAATGAAAAAAAAATTAAAAAAAACTTTAAAAACCTTTTGTGAAACTTTTGGCTACTAATGGGAATCAGAAGGGAAGTCAATGAATATGTATAGTACGTTAGTTTTTAAGGACTCTTGGGCCAGAAATATGTTCAGTAGGTCAAATATGAACTTCTGTACAGCCATAACATGTAAAAAAAATAAAAAAAATAAAAAATAAAAAATAAAAAAAATAAAAAAAATAAATAAATAAAAGTAAAACCTTTTGTGGATCTTTTGGCTAGTAATGGGAATCAAAACAGAAGTCAATGAATATATATAGTGAGTTAGTGTTTAAGGACTCTTGGGTCAAAAATATGTTCAGTAGGTCAAATATGGACTTCTGTGCAGCCATAATATGTAAAAAAATAAAAAATAAAAAAAAACCTTAAAAAAAACCTTTTGTGGAACTTTTGTCTAGTAATGGGAGTCAGAAGGTAAGTTAATGAGTATATATAGTAAATTAGTGTTTAAGGACTCTTGGGCCAAAAATATGTTCAGTTGGTCAAATATGAACTTCTGTACAGCCATAACATGTAAAAAAAATAAAATAAATAAAAACCTTAAAAAAAAAACTTTTGTCGAACTTTGGCTAGTAATGGGAATCACAAGGTAAGTCAATGAGTATATATAGTAAATTAGTGTTTATGGACTCTTGGGCCAAAAATATGTCCAGTAGGTCAAAGATGAACTTCTGTACAGCCATAATATGTAAAAAAAATAAATAAAAAAAAGTAAAACCTTTTGTGCAACTTTTGTCTAGTAATGGGAATCAGAACGGAAGTCAATGAATATGTATTGTAAGTTAGTGTTTAAGGACTCTTGTGCCAAAAATATGTTCGGTTGGTCAAATATGGACTTCTATACAGCCATAACATGTAAAAAAAAAAAAAAAAAAAAAAAGTAAAACATTTTGTGGAACTTTTGGCTAGTAATGGGAATCAGATGGTAAGTCAATGAGTATAATATAGTAAGTTAGTGTTTAAGGACTCTTGCGCCAAAACTATGTTCAGTCGGTTAAATATGGACTTCTGTACAGCTATAACGTAAGAAAAATATAAAAACTTTAAAAGAAAATTTAAAAAAACTTTTGTGAAATATTTGGCTACTATTGGGAATCAGAAGGGAAGTCAATGAAAATGTATAGTAAGTTAGTGTTTAAGGAATCTTCGGCCAAAAATATGTCCAGTAGGTCAAATATGAACTTCTGTACAGCCATAACATGTAAAAAAAATAAAAAATAATTAAAAAATAAAAAAAAATTGAAAACCTTTTGTGGAACTTTTGGCTAGTAATGGGAATAAGAAGGTAAGTCAATGAGTATATATAGTAAATTAATGTTTAAGGACTCTTGGGCCAAAAATATGTTCAGTAGGTCAAATATGGACTTCTGTACAGCTATAACGTAAGAAAAAAACTAAACATTTTTTTTTTTTTTTTTAACTTAAAAAATCTTTTGTGGAACTTTTGGCTAGTAATGGGAATCAGAGCGGAAGTCAATGAATATGTATAGTGAGTTAGTGTTTAAGGACTCTTGGGCCAAAAATATGTTCAGTAGGTCAAATATGGACTTCTGTGCAGCCATAATATGTAAAAAAATAAAAAATTAAAAAAAACCTTAAAAAAAACCTTTTGTGGAACTTTTGTCTAGTAATGGGAGTCAGAAGGTAAGTTAATGAGTATATATAGTAAATTAGTGTTTAAGGACTCTTGGGCCAAAAATATGTTCAGTTGGTCAAATATGAACTTCTGTACAGCCATAACATGTAAAAAAAAAAATAATAATAAAAACCTTAAAAAAAAAAACTTTTGTCGAACTTTGGCTAGTAATGGGAATCACAAGGTAAGTCAATGAGTATATATAGTAAATTAGTGTTTATGGACTCTTGGGCCAAAAATATGTTCAGTTGGTCAAATATGGACTTCTGTACAGCTATAACGTAAGAAAAATATAAAAAAAAAAAAAAAAAAAAGTAAAACATTTTGTGGAACTTTTGGCTAATAATGGGAATCAGAAGGTAAGTCAATGAGTATATATAGTAAATTAGTGTTTAAGGACTCTTGGGCCAAAAATATGTTCAGTAGGTCAAATATGGACTTCTGTACAGCTATAACGTAAAAAAATTATTTAAAAAAATCAAAATAAAATAAAAAAAAAATTTAAAAACATTTTGTGGAACTTTTGGCTAGTAATGGGAATAAAAAGATAAGTCAATGAGTATATATGGTAAATTAATGTTTAAGGACTCTTGGGCCAAAAATATGTTCTGTACGTCAAATATGGACTTCTGTACAGCTATAAAGTAAAAAAAAAACTAAAATGAAAAAAAAATTAAAAAAAACTTTAAAAACCTTTTGTGAAACTTTTGGCTACTAATGGGAATCAGAAGGGAAGTCAATGAATATGTATAGTACGTTAGTTTTTAAGGACTCTTGGGCCAGAAATATGTTCAGTAGGTCAAATATGAACTTCTGTACAGCCATAACATGTAAAAAAAAAAAAAAAAAAAAAAAAAAAAAATAAAAAATAAAAAATAAAAATAAAAAATAAATAAAAGTAAAACCTTTTGTGGATCTTTTGGCTAGTAATTGGAATCAAAACAGAAGTCAATGAATATATATAGTGAGTTAGTGTTTAAGCACTCTTGGGTCAAAAATATGTTCAGTAGGTCAAATATGGACTTCTGTGCAGCCATAATATGTAAAAAAATAAAAAAATAAAAAAAAAACTTTAAAAAAACCTTTTGTGGAACTTTTGTCTAGTAATGGGAGTCAGAAGGTAAGTTAATGAGTATATATAGTAAATTAGTGTTTAAGGACTCTTGGGCCAAAAATATGTTCAGTTGGTCAAATATGAACTTCTGTACAGCCATAACATGTAAAAAAAATAAAATAAATAAAAACCTTAAAAAAAAAACTTTTGTCGAACTTTGGCTAGTAATGGGAATCAGAAGGTAAGTCAATGAGTATATATAGTAAATTAGTGTTTATGGACTCTTGGGCCAAAAATATGTCCAGTAGGTCAAAGATGAACTTCTGTACAGCCATAATATGTAAAAAAATAAATAAATAAAAAAAAGTAAAACCTTTTGTGCAACTTTTGTCTAGTAATGGGAATCAGAACGGAAGTCAATGAATATGTATTGTAAGTTAGTGTTTAAGGACTCTTGTGCCAAAAATATGTTCGGTTGGTCAAATATGGACTTCTATACAGCCATAACATGTAAAAAAAAAAAAAAAAAAAAAGTAAAACATTTTGTGGAACTTTTGGCTAGTAATGGGAATCAGATGGTAAGTCAATGAGTATAATATAGTAAATTAGTGTTTAAGGACTCTTGCGCCAAAACTATGTTCAGTCGGTTAAATATGGACTTCTGTACAGCTATAACGTAAGAAAAATATAAAAACTTTAAAAGAAAATTTAAAAAAACTTTTGTGAAATATTTGGCTACTATTGGGAATCAGAAGGGAAGTCAATGAAAATGTATAGTAAGTTAGTGTTTAAGGAATCTTCGGCCAAAAATATGTCCAGTAGGTCAAATATGAACTTCTGTACAGCCATAACATGTAAAAAAAATAAAAAATAATTAAAAAATAAAAAAAAATTGAAAACCTTTTGTGGAACTTTTGGCTAGTAATGGGAATAAGAAGGTAAGTCAATGAGTATATATAGTAAATTAATGTTTAAGGACTCTTGGGCCAAAAATATGTTCAGTAGGTCAAATATGGACTTCTGTACAGCTATAACGTAAGAAAACAACTAAACATTTTTTTTTTTTTTTTAACTTAAAAAATCTTTTGTGGAACTTTTGGCTAGTAATGGGAATAAGAAGGTAAGTCAATGAGTATATATAGTAAATTAATGTTTAAGGACTCTTGGGCCAAAAATATGTTCAGTAGGTCAAATATGGACTTCTGTAAAGCAATAAAGTAAAAAAAAAACTAAAATGAAAAAAAAATTAAAAAAAACTTTAAAAACCTTTTGTGAAACTTTTGGCTACTAATGGGAATCAGAAGGGAAGTCAATGAATATGTATAGTACGTTAGTTTTTAAGGACTCTTGGGCCAGAAATATGTTCAGTAGGTCAAATATGAACTTCTGTACAGCCATAACATGTAAAAAAAAATAAATAAATAAATAAATAAATAAATAAAAAAAAATAAAATAAAAAATAAATAAATAAAAAATTAAAAAATAAAAAATAAAATAAATAAATAAATAAAAGTAAAACCTTTTGTGGATCTTTTGGCTAGTAATGGGAATCAAAACAGAAGTCAATGAATATATATAGTGAGTTAGTGTTTAAGCACTCTTGGGTCAAAAATATGTTCAGTAGGTCAAATATGGACTTCTGTGCAGCCATAATATGTAAAAAAATAAAAAAATAAAAAAAAAACTTAAAAAAAACCTTTTGTGGAACTTTTGTCTAGTAATGGGAGTCAGAAGGTAAGTTAATGAGTATATATAGTAAATTAGTGTTTAAGGACTCTTGGGCCAAAAATATGTTCAGTTGGTCAAATATGAACTTCTGTACAGCCATAACATGTAAAAAAAATAAAATAAATAAAAACCTTAAAAAAAAAACTTTTGTCGAACTTTGGCTAGTAATGGGAATCAGAAGGTAAGTCAATGAGTATATATAGTAAATTAGTGTTTATGGACTCTTGGGCCAAAAATATGTCCAGTAGGTCAAAGATGAACTTCTGTACAGCCATAATATGTAAAAAAAAATAAAAAAAATAAAAGTAAAACCTTTTGTGCAACTTTTGTCTAGTAATGGGAATCAGAACGGAAGTCAATGAATATGTATTGTAAGTTAGTGTTTAAGGACTCTTGTGCCAAAAATATGTTCGGTTGGTCAAATATGGACTTCTATACAGCCATAACATGTAAAAAAAAAAAAAAAAAAAAAAAGTAAAACATTTTGTGGAACTTTTGGCTAGTAATGGGAATCAGATGGTAAGTCAATGAGTATAATATAGTAAATTAGTGTTTAAGGACTCTTGCGCCAAAACTATGTTCAGTCGGTTAAATATGGACTTCTGTACAGCTATAACGTAAGAAAAATATAAAAACTTTAAAAGAAAATTAAAAAAAACTTTTGTGAAATATTTGGCTACTATTGGGAATCAGAAGGGAAGTCAATGAAAATGTATAGTAAGTTAGTGTTTAAGGAATCTTCGGCCAAAAATATGTCCAGTAGGTCAAATATGAACTTCTGTACAGCCATAACATGTAAAAAAAATTTAAAAAAATTAAAAAATAAAAAAAAATTGAAAACCTTTGTGGAACTTTTGGCTAGTAATGGGAATCAGAAGGTAAGTTAATGAGTATATATAGTGAATTAGTGTTTAAGGACTCTTTGGCCAAAAATATGTTCAGTTGGTCAAATATGGACTTCTGTACAGCCATAATATGTAAAAAATGAATAAATAAATAAATAAATAAAATAAAAAACTTTAAAAAAAAAACTTTTGTGGAACTTTTGGCTAGTAATGGGAATAAGAAGGTAAGTCAATGAGTATATATAGTAAATTAGTGTTTAAGGACTCTTGGGCCAAAAATATCTTCAGTAGGTCAAATATGGACTTCTGTACAGCTATAACGTAAAAAAATAATTTAAAAAATCAAAATAAAATAAAAAAAAACTTAAAAATCCTTTTGTGGAACTTTTGGCTAGTAATGGGAATAAAAAGATAAGTCAATGAGTATATATAGTAAATTAATGTTTAAGGACTCTTGCGCCAAAAATATGTTCTGTAGGTCAAATATGGACTTCTGTACAGCTATAACGTAAAAAAATTAAAAAAATTTAAAAAATATTTAAAAAAAAACAAAAAAAACCTTTAAAAACCTTTTGTGAAACTTTTGGCTACTAATGGGAATCAGAAGGGAAGTCAATGAATATGTATAGTACGTTAGTTTTTAAGGACTCTTGGGCCAGAAATATGTTCAGTAGGTCAAATATGAACTTCTGTACAGCCATAACATGTAAAAAAATAAAAATAAAAAAATAAAAAAAATAAATAAAAGTAAAACCTTTTGTGGAACTTTTGGCTAGTAATGGGAATCAAAACAGAAGTCAATGAATATATATAGTGAGTTAGTGTTTAAGGACTCTTGGGCCAAAAATATGTTCAGTAGGTGAAATATGAACTTCTGTACAGCCATAACATGTAAAAAAAAAAAAAAAAAAAAAAAACATAAAAAAAAAGTTTTGTGAAACTTTTGGCTACTAATGGGAATCAGAAGGGAAGTCAATGAATATGTATAGTAAGTTAGTGTTTAAGGACTCTTGGGCCAGAAATATGTTCAGTAGGTCAAATATGGACTTCTGTACAGCCATAATATGTAATAAAATAAAAATAAAATAAAAACCTTAAAAAAAACCTTTTGTGGATCTTTTGGCTACTAATGGGAGTCAGAAGGTAAGTTAATGAGTATATATAGTAAATAAGTGTTTAAGGACTTTTGCGCCAAACATATGTTCAGTAGGTCAGATATGGACTTCTGTACAGCTATAACGTAAAGTCCATATTTGACCTACTGAACATATTTTTGGCCCAAGAGTCCTTAAGCATTAATTTACTATATATACTCATTGACCCCTTCTTATTCCCATTACTAGCCAAAAGTTCCACAAAACGTTTTTTAAGATTTTTTTTTTTTTTTTTTCAATTTTAGTTTTTTTTTTTTTTTTAAACTTAAAAAACCTTTTGTGGAACTTTTGGCTAGTAATGGGAATAAGAAGGTAAGTCAATGAATATGTATAGTAAGTTAGTGTTTAAGGACTCTTGGGCCAGAAATATGTTCTGTAGGTCAAATACAGCTATAACATGTAAAAAAAACAACTTTGGCCAGAAGTATGTTTAGAACGTCAAATATGGACTTCTGTCTGGTTGATTTAACATAAAAGAGTGTTTGAGAATATATAGTTGAAAACCTTGTGTGGACCCCTTGGTGAGACATATGTTCAGTATGTCCTGCTTACACTAAATTAATCCAGTGATGAACACATTTAAAATGTTATGTTTTGCTCTGCTTACAAAACTGAATTATTCCGTTGTGCATTGAGGAAAACACAACATGTGTGCTGTTGTAGTGCATTGCAACATGAACTAACTCATGCCGTTGTGCATTTAAATAACATATTTGCTGTTGCATTGCACTGCATACACGATTTAATACGCTGTGCATTGAATAATAAATATAACATAAACGTGTGTTGCATTGTATAAAACAAAATCATTCTGTTATGAATTGAAGAGAGAACACATAACGTGTGCATTTACATTGCATGCATGTTATACTTGTGCCTTGTGAATAACATATGCTGTTTCATTGCATTGCATAAACGATCTAACTTGTGCATTGAAGAGATTAGTACTTTTGCATTGCAATGATACAAGAACTCGTTGTGCATTGAAGAGATAATTGCTTTTGCATTACAATGCTACACGAACTCGTTGTGCATTGAAGAGAAAAGTGCGTTTGAATTACAGTGCGTGCAAGAACTTGTGCATTGAAGAGATTAGTGCTTTTGCATTGCAATGCACATAAGAAATCTTTGTGCATTGAAGAGATTAGTACTTTTGCTTTGAATTGCATACAAAACTCGTTGCGTATTGAAGAGATTAGTATGTTTGCATTGCATGCATTCAAGAACTCGATGTGCAGTGAAGATATTAGTGCATTTGCATTGCGTACAATAACTGGTTGTGCATTAAAGGGATAAGTGCTTTTGCATGGCTTACAAGGATAAGATCGCTCTGCTTTGACGATATTAGTGCTTTTGCGTAACAATGCAATACAATAACTCGTTGTTTATTGAAGAGATAAGTGCTTCTGCATTACATTGTATACAAGAACTCGTGCATTGAACAAAAATAAGTGTTTTTGCATTGCATACAATAACTCGTTGTGCATGAAGAGATAAGTGATTTTGCAATACAATGCATATAAGAACTCGTTCTGCATTGAAGAGATTCGTGCTTTTGCATTACAATGCATATAACTCGTTTTGCATTGAAGAGATTAGAGCTTTTTTCAATGCATATAAGAACTCGTTGTGCATTGAAGAGATTAGTGCTTTTGCATTACAATGCAATACAAGAACTTGTTGTGCATTGAAGAGATTGCTTCTTTTCATTGCATAAAAGAATAAGGTCGCTCTGCTTTGAAGAGATAACATGCCTTTGCATTGCATACAAGAACTCGTGCATATAAGTGCTTTTGCAACATCTGTCTAGTCAAATAGTATATCTCATATGTGCTGTATTATCTCTAATATGTTATTCTTCAAGTATTCTTTGGATAAAGTTATGTCTGTGGGTCAAATATGGACTACTGTATGGCTGATTTAACATCAGAAGGAGTCTATGAAAATATATAGTTGAAAACCTTGTGTTGACCCCTTGTTATGTTTTGCTTACACTAAAGTAATCCAATGAGGAACACACTTAAAATGTTATGTTTTTCTCTGCTTACAAAACAGAATTATTCCGTTGTGCATTGAAGAAAACACAACATGTAGATCAAATATGAGAGAGGTTTGCATGTAGGTTTGCATTGAAGAGATAAGTGCGTTTGCATTGCATATAAGGACTGGTTGTGCATTGAAGAGATACGTGCGTTTGCACTGCATTGCAGACAAGAACTCGTTGTGCATTGAAGAGATTAGTGCTTTTGCATTGCATACAAGAACTCGTGCATTGAAGAGATAAGTGCGTTTGCATTGCATATAAGGACTCGTTGTGCATTGAAGAGATATGTGCATTTGCATTGCTTTGCAGACAATAACTTGTTATGCATTGAAGAGATACGTGCGTTTGCATTGCATTGCAGACAATAACTCGTTGTGCATTGAAGAGATACGTGCGTTTGCATTGCATTGCATACAATAATAAGATCGCTCTGCTTTGAAGAAACAGATTAGTGCTTTTGCATTGCAATGCATACAAGAACTTTTTCTGCATTGAAGAGATAAGTACTTTTTCGATCTTATAAGTAATCTTATGCATTAAAGATATTAGTCTTTTGCATTTAATTGCATACATGAACTCGTTGTGCATTGAAGAAATTAGTGCGTTTGCATTGCATACAATAACTCGAGATTAGTGCTTTTGCATTGCAATGCATACAATAATTTGTCGTGCATTGAAGAGATTTTGCATTACAGTGCATATAAGAACTCGTTGTGAACATACATGTGCATTGAATATATTAGTGCATCTGCATTGCATACAAGAACTCGTGCATTGAAGAGATAAGTAATTTTGCAATACAATACATATAAGAACTCGTTCTGTATGGAAGAGATTAGAGCTTTTGCATTACAATGCATATAATAAATATTTGTGCGTTGATGAGATTAGTGCTTTTGCATTGCAATGTATACACAAACTCGTTTTGAAGAGATTAGTGATTTTGCATTACAATGCATATACAAACTCGTGCATTGAAGAGATTAATGCTTTAACACTGCATAAAGGAACTCGTTCTGCATTGAAGAAATTAGTGCATTGCATTCAAAGAACTCGATGTGCATGAAGGCATTAGTGCGTGTTTGCTTTGCATACTCGTGCAATAAAGAGATTAGTGCCTTTTGCATTACAATGCATATAAGAACTGGTTGTGCATTGAAGAGATAGTACGTTTGCATTGCATTCAAGAATTCGATGTGCATTGAATAATTGCATACAGGAATAATATCGCTCTGCTTTGAAGAGATGCGTACTTTTGTATTACATACAACATTCGTTGTGCATTGAAGAGATAAGTGCAATCTGCAATGTAAATGATACTACAACAACATACAACAAATCGTGCTTTGAAAAAATTAAGTGCTTTTGCCAAGAGATTAGTGTTTTTCCATTGAATAGCATACAATAACTCGTTGTGCATTGAAGACATAAGTGCTTTTGCAGTGCAATGCATAAAATAACTCATTATGCTTTTTGATTTTTGAGATTGATGCTTTTTCATTGCCTACAAGAATAAGGTCGCTCTGCTTTGAAGATATACGTGCTTTTGCATTACATACAAAATTCGTTGTGCATTGAAGAGATAAGTGCTTCTACATTATATATGTATAGTAAAGTTAGTGTTTAAGGATTCTTGGGCCAATAATATATTCAGTAGGTCAAATATGGAAGTCAGTGATGTATGTATAGTAAGATCATGATCGAGGGCTCTTGGGCAGAAATATGTTCTGTGAGTCAAATATGGACTAATGTATGGCTGATTTAATATGTAGTAAAACAGAACTCGTTGTGCATTGAGATACGTGCGTTTGCATTGCATTGCATACAATAACTCGTGCATTGACTAGATTAGTGCTTTTGCATTGCTTACAAAAATAAGATAGCTCTGCTTTGAAGAGGGGTCAAATATGGACTAATGTATGGCTGATTTAATATGTAGTAAAACAGAACTCGTTGTGCATTGAGATACGTGCGTTTGCATTGCATTGCATACAATAACTCGTTGTGCATTGAAGAGATAAGTGCTTCTGCATTGCATATAAAAACTCGTTCTGTATTGAAAAGATTAGTGCTTTGCATTGCAATGCATAACAAACTTGTGCATTGAAGAGATAACATAATAACTCTTGAGATATGCTCCGTTTCATTGATATATGCATGCAGGAACTAACTTGTGTATTAAAGAGATAATAAGCATATTTGCTGTCGCATTGCACACGGTCTTACGATTTGGAGAGATACGCGATTTTGCATTGCAAATGCATAAAATAACTTGTGGTGCATTGAAGAGATTAGTGCTTTTGCATTGCTTACAAGAACTCGTACATTGAAGAGATTAGTGAGTTTGCATTGCAATGCATAGAAGAACCTTTCTGCATTGAAGAGATCCGTGCGTTTGCATTCCATTGCTGACAAGAACTCGTTGTGTATTGAAGAGATGCGTGCGTTTGCATTGCATTGCTTACAAGAACTCGTACATTGAAGAGATTAGTGCTTTTGCATTACAATGCATACAAGAACCTTCCTGCATTGGTGTGATCCGTGCGTTTGCATTGCATATAAGAAAACGTTGTGCATTGAAGAGATACGTGCGTTTGCATTGCAGACAAGACCTCGTTGTGCATTGAAGAGATACGTGCGTTTGCATTGCATTGCTTACAAGAACTCGTACATTGAAGAGATTAGTGCTTTTGCATTACAATGCATACAAGAACCTTCCTGCATTGGTGTGATCCGTGCGTTTGCATTGCATATAAGAAAACGTTGTGCATTGAAGAGATACGTGCGTTTGCATTGCAGACAAGACCTCGTTGTGCATTGAAGAGATACGTGCGTTTGCATTGCATTGCTTACAAGAACTCGTACATTGAAGAGATTAGTGCTTTTGCATTGCAAGAACTCGTTGTGCATTGAAGAGATTAGTGAATTTGCATTTGCATTGCAATGCATACAAGAACTCGCTGTGCATGAAAGGGATAAGTGCTTTTGCATTGCATACAAAATTTGTTGTGCATTGAAGAGATAAGTTCTGCATTGCATACAAGAACTCATTCTGCATTGAAGATATTAGTGCAATTTGCATTGCATTGCATTGCCTACAAGAACTCGTTGTGCATTGACGAGATTAGTGCTTTTGCATTGCTTACAAAAATAAGATAGCTCTGCTTTGAAGAGATACGTGCTTTTGCATTACATACAAAATTCGTTGTGCATTGAAGAGATAAGTGCTGCATTGCATACAAGAACTCATTCTGCATTGAAGATATTAGTGCAATTTGCATTGCATTGCATTGCATACAAGAACTCGTTGTGCATTGACGAGATTAGTGCTTTTGCATTGCTTACAAAAATAAGATAGCTCTGCTTTGAAGAGATAAGTGCTTCTGCATTGCAATGCATAAAAAACTTGTGCATTGAAGAGATAAAAAACATATTTGCTGTCGCATTGCACATGGTCTTACGCTTTGGAGAGATACGCGATTTTGCATTGCAATGCATAAAATAACTTGTGGTGCATTGAAGAGATTAGTGCTTTTGCATTGCTTACAAGAACTCGTACATTAAAAAGATTAGTGCTTTTGCATTGCAATGCATACAAGAACCTTTCTGCATTGAAGAGATCCGTGCGTTTGAATTGCATATAAGAAATCGTTGTGCATTGAAGAGATACGTGCGTTTGCATTCCATTGCAGACAAGAACTCGTCGTGCATTGAATAGATACGTGCGTTTGAAGAGACAAGCGATTTTGCATTACAATGCATACAAGAACTCGTTGTGCATTGAAGAGATTAGTGCTTTTGCATTGCATACAAGAACTCGTGCTTTGAAGAGATACGTGCTTTTACTTTACATACAAAATTCGTTGTGCATTGAAGTGATAAGCGCTTCTGCGTTGCATACAAGAACTCGTACATATAAGTGCTTTTGCAATAGCAAGTGCATAGCAATATCTGTCTATTCAAATGGTATGTCTTATATGTGCTGTTATCTAAAAGTATAGCTCTATTATCTCTAATATGTTATTCTTCAAGTATTCCTCGGATAAGGTTATGTCGTGTATGCAATGCACAGCAATGGTATACGTCTCCTCAATACACCTCGGTCTTGCCGGGAGTAATTAATTATGCCTGGAAGTAGATAATTATAGACTGGTTGGATCTTTCTCGCCGACGAATCCTCAAACATTAAGTTTCTTATAAACTCCCTTTCACATCTCCTCGTGTTAAATCGTCGAAAACGTAGAACATTATGACCTATTTTTCTGGACTCTTTGGCAAGAAGTATGTTCAGAGCGTCCAATCATGACTAATATATGGCTGACATAACAACATAAGGAGTCAATATGTATGGATAGAAAATCAATGTTCAAAGACTCTTTCATCAAAAATATGTTCAGCAGGTCAAATTAGGACTTTTGTATAGCCATAACATGTAAAAATAAAAATAAAAAATATTTTAAAAACCTTTTGTGGAACTTTTGGCTACTAATGGGAATCAGAAGGGAAGTCATGAATATGTATAGTAATATAGTGTTTAATGACTCGTGGGCCACAAATATTTTCAGTAGGTCAACTACGGACTTCTGTACAGCCATAATATGTAAAAACAAAAAAAATACAAAAGTAAAACCTTTTGTGGAACTTTTGGCTAGTAATGGGAAACAGACGGGAAGTCAATAAATATGTAAGGTAAGTTAGCGTTTAAGTACTCTTGGGCCAAAAATATGTTCAGCAGGTCAAATATGGACTTCTGTATAGCCATAACATGTAAAAATAAAAAATAAAAATATTTTAAAAACCTTTTGTGGAACTTTTGGCTACTAATGGGAATCAGAAGGGAAGTCATGAATATGTATAGTAATATAGTGTTTAAGGACTCGTGGGCCACAAATATTTTCAGTAGGTCAAGTACGGTACAAGAAAAAAAAAACTTTCAAAACCCTTAACAAATCTTTTGTGACACTTTTGGCTAGTAATGGGAATCAGAAGTGTGTATAGTATGTATAGTTAGTTAGTTTAAGGGCTCTTGGGCGAAAATATTCATTAGGTCACATATAGACTTCTTGTACAGCCATAACAGGTAAAAAAAAAAACTTTAAAAAACCTTTTGTGGAACATTTGGCTAGTAATGGGAATCAGAAGGGATGTCTATGAGTATGTATTGTCAGTTACTGTTTAAGGACTCTTGGGCAAAATATATGTCCAGTAGGTCAAATATGGACTTCGTTACAGCCATAACAGGTAAATTACATGTTAAAAAAACCTTGAAAAAAAAGCCTTTTGTGGAACTTTTGGCTAGTAATGGGAATCAGAAGGGAAGTCAATGAGTATGTATGGTAAGAAAGTGTTTAAGAACTCTTGGGCCAAAAAATGTTCAGTAGATCAAATATGGACTGCTGTACAGCCATAATATGTAAAAAAAGAAAATAATAATAATAATTTAAAAACCTTTTGTGGAACTTTTGGCTAGTAATGGGAATCAGAAGGAAAGTCAATGAATATGTATAGTGAGTTAGTGTTTAAGGACTCTTGGGCCAAAAAATGTTCAGTAGGTCAAATATGGACTGCTGTACAGCCATAATATGTATACAAATATAAAATTAAAAAACTAAAAAAAACACTTAAAGAAAACTTTTGTAAAACATTTGGCTACTAATAGGAATCAGAAGGGAAATCAATTAATATGTAGAGTGAGTTAGTGTTTAAGGACTCTTGGGCCAAAAATATGTTCAGAAGGTCAAATATGCACTTCTGTACAGCCATAACGTCAAAAAAATTTGTTTTTTTTAAATGTAAAACATTTTGTGGAACTTTTGGCTAGTAATGGGAATCAGAAGAGAAGTCAATGAGTATGTATAGTAAATTAGGGGTTAAGGACTCTTGGGCCAAAAATATGTTCCGTAGGTCAAATATGGACTTCTGTATAGCCATAACATGTAAAAACAAAAAAAAATACAAAAGTAAAACCTTTCGTGGAACTTTTGGCTAGTAATGGGAATCTGAAGGGAAGTCAATGAGTGTGTATGGTAAGAAAGTGTTTAAGGACTCTTGGGCCAAAAAATGTTCAGTAGGTCAAATATGGATTTTCTGTACAGTTATAACATGTAAAAAAACTTTAAAAAAAACTTTTTAAAAAACCTTGAGATAAAACTTTTGTGAAACATTTGGCTACTGATGGGAATCAGACGGGAAGTCAATGAATATGTATAGAAAGTTATTGTTTAAGGACTCTTGGTCCAAATATATGTTTAGTAGGTCAAATATGAACTTCTGTAAAGCCATAAACATGCAAGAAAATAAATAAAGATAAAATAACTTAAAAAAAACTTTTGTGATACATTTGGCTACTAATAGGAATCAGAAGGGAAGTCAATGAGTATGTATAGTAAGTAAGTGTTTAAGGACTCTTGGGCAAAATATATGTCCAGTAGACCAAATATGGACTGCTTTACAGCCATAACAGGTAAATTAAATTTTTTAAAAACCTTGAAAAAAAAAACTTTTGTGGAACTTTTGGCTAATAATGGAAATCAGAAGGTGAGTTAATGAGTATATATAGTAAATTAGTGTTTAAGGACTCTTGGGTGAAAAATATGTTCAATAGGTCAAATATGGACTTATGTACAGCCATAGCATGTAAAAAATAAAATAATAATAATAATTTAAAAACCTTTTGTGGAAGTTTTGGCTAGTAATGGGAATCAGAAGGGAAGTCAATGAGTATGTATAGTAAGTAAGTGTTTAAGGAATCTTGGTCCAAAAATATGTTCAATAGGTCAAATATGGACGTCTTTACAGCCATAACAGGTAAATTAATTTTTTTTTAAAAACTTGAAAAAAAAACTTTAAAAAACCTTGAAAAAAAAACCTTTTGTGGAACTTTGGTTAGTAATGGGAATCAGAAGGGAAGTAATATGTATAGTAAGTAAGTGTTTAAGGACTCTTGGGCCAAAAATATGTTCAATAGATCAAATATGGACTTCTGTACAGCCAAAACATGTAAAAATAATAACAATAATAATTTAAAAACCTTTTGTGGAACTTTTGGCTAGTAATAGGAATCTGAAGGAAAGTCAATAAATATGTATAGTAAGTTAGTGTTTAAGGACTCTTGGGCCAGAAATATGTTCAGTAGGTCAAATATGAACTTCTGTACAGCAATAACATATAAAAAAAAAAAAAATTAAAATATTTAAAAAAATTGAAAACCTTTTGTGAAACTTTTGGCTAGTAATGGGAATCAGAAGGTAAGTTAATGAGTATATATAGTAAATTAGTGTTTAAGGACTCTTGGGCCAAAAATATGTTCAGTTATTCAAATATGAACTTCTGTACAGCCATAACATGTAAAAAAAAAAAAAAAAAAAAAAGAAGTAAAACATTTTGTGGAACTTTTGGCTAGTAATGGGAATCTGAAGGGAAGTCAATGAGTATATATAGTAAATTAGTGTTTAAGGACTCTTGGGCCAAAAAATGTTCAGTAGGTCAAATATGGATTTTCTGTACAGTTATAACATGTAAAAAAACTTTAAAAAAAACTTTTTAAAAAACCTTGAGATAAAACTTTTGTGAAACATTTGGCTACTGATGGGAATCAGACGGGAAGTCAATGAATATGTATAGAAAGTTATTGTTTAAGGACTCTTGGTCCAAATATATGTTTAGTAGGTCAAATATGAACTTCTGTAAAGCCATAAACATGCAAGAAAATAAATAAAGATAAAATAACTTAAAAAAAACTTTTGTGATACATTTGGCTACTAATAGGAATCAGAAGGGAAGTCAATGAGTATGTATAGTAAGTAAGTGTTTAAGGACTCTTGGGCAAAATATATGTCCAGTAGACCAAATATGGACTGCTTTACAGCCATAACAGGTAAATTAAATTTTTTAAAAACCTTGAAAAAAAAAACTTTTGTGGAACTTTTGGCTAATAATGGAAATCAGAAGGTGAGTTAATGAGTATATATAGTAAATTAGTGTTTAAGGACTCTTGGGTGAAAAATATGTTCAATAGGTCAAATATGGACTTATGTACAGCCATAGCATGTAAAAAATAAAATAATAATAATAATTTAAAAACCTTTTGTGGAAGTTTTGGCTAGTAATGGGAATCAGAAGGGAAGTCAATGAGTATGTATAGTAAGTAAGTGTTTAAGGAATCTTGGTCCAAAAATATGTTCAATAGGTCAAATATGGACGTCTTTACAGCCATAACAGGTAAATTAATTTTTTTTTAAAAACTTGAAAAAAAAACTTTAAAAAACCTTGAAAAAAAAACCTTTTGTGGAACTTTGGTTAGTAATGGGAATCAGAAGGGAAGTAATATGTATAGTAAGTAAGTGTTTAAGGACTCTTGGGCCAAAAATATGTTCAATAGATCAAATATGGACTTCTGTACAGCCAAAACATGTAAAAATAATAACAATAATAATTTAAAAACCTTTTGTGGAACTTTTGGCTAGTAATAGGAATCTGAAGGAAAGTCAATAAATATGTATAGTAAGTTAGTGTTTAAGGACTCTTGGGCCAGAAATATGTTCAGTAGGTCAAATATGAACTTCTGTACAGCAATAACATATAAAAAAAAAAAAAATTAAAATATTTAAAAAAATTGAAAACCTTTTGTGAAACTTTTGGCTAGTAATGGGAATCAGAAGGTAAGTTAATGAGTATATATAGTAAATTAGTGTTTAAGGACTCTTGGGCCAAAAATATGTTCAGTTATTCAAATATGAACTTCTGTACAGCCATAACATGTAAAAAAAAAAAAAAAAAAAAAAGAAGTAAAACATTTTGTGGAACTTTTGGCTAATAATGGGAATCAGAAGGTAAGTCAATGAGTATATATAGTAAATTAGTGTTTAAGGACTCTTGGGCCAAAAATATGTTCAGTAGTTCAAATATGGACTTCTGTACAGCTATAACGTAAAAAAATAATTTAAAAAAATCAAAATAAGATAAAAAAAAACTTAAAAAACATTTTGTGGAACTTTTGGCTAGTAATGGGAATAAAAAGATGTCAATGAGTATATATGGTAAATTAATGTTTAAGGACTCTTGGGCCAAAAATATGTTCTGTACGTCAAATATGGACTTCTGTACAGCTATAAAGTAAAAAAAAAACTAAAATTAAAAAAAAATTAAAAAAAACTTTAAAAACCTTTTGTGAAACTTTTGGCTACTAATGGGAATCAGAAGGGAAGTCAATGAATATGTATAGTACGTTAGTTTTTAAGGACTCTTGGGCCAGAAATATGTTCAGTAGGTCAAATATGAACTTCTGTACAGCCATAACATGTAAAAAAATTAAAAAATTAAAAAATTAAAAAATTAAAAATTAAAAAATAAATAAATAAAAGTAAAACCTTTTGTGGATCTTTTGGCTAGTAATGGGAATCAAAACAGAAGTCAATGAATATATATAGTGAGTTAGTGTTTAAGGACTCTTGGGTCAAAAATATGTTCAGTAGGTCAAATATCGACTTCTGTGCAGCCATAATATGTAAAAAAATAAAAAAAATAAAAAAAAACCTTAAAAAAAACCTTTTGTGGTACTTTTGTCTAGTAATGGGAGTCAGAAGGTAAGTTAATGAGTATATATAGTAAATTAGTGTTTAAGGACTCTTGGGCCAAAAATATGTTCAGGTGGTCAAATATGAACTTCTGTACAGCCATAACATGTAAAAAATAAAAATAAAAAAAAACCTTAAAAAAAAACCTTTTGTCGAACTTTGGCTAGTAATGGGAATCAGAAGGTAAGTCAATGAGTATATATAGTAAATTAGTGTTTATGGACTCTTGGGCCAAAAATATGTCCAGTAGGTCAAAGATGAACTTCTGTACAGCCATAATATGTAAAAAAAAAAAAAAAAAAAAAAAAAAAAAAAAGTAAAACCTTTTGTGCAACTTTTGTCTAGTAATGGGAATCAGAACGGAAGTCAATGAATATGTATTGTAAGTTAGTGTTTAAGGACTCTTGTGCCAAAAATATGTTCGGTTGGTCAAATATGGACTTCTGTACAGCCATAATATGTAAAAAAAAATTTTTACAAATTAAAAAATTTTTAAAAAAAAAAACCTTTTGTGGAACTTTTGGCTACTAATGGGAATCAGAAGGGAAGTCAATGAATATGTATAGTAAGTTAGTGTTTAAGGACTCTTGGGCCAAAAATATGTTCAGTAGGTCAAATATGAACTTCTTTACAGCAATAACATATAAAAAAAAAAAAAAAATTAAAATATTTAAAAAAATTGAAAACCTTTTGTGAAACTTTTGGCTAGTAATGGGAATCAGAAGGTAAGTTAATGAGTATATATAGTAAATTAGTGTTTAAGGACTCTTGGGCCAAAAATATGTTCAGTTATTCAAATATGAACTTCTGTACAGCCATAACATGTAAAAAAAAAAAGAAAAAAAAAAAAAAGAAGTAAAACATTTTGTGGAACTTTTGGCTAGTAATGGGAATCAGAAGGTAAGTCAATGAGTATATATAGTAAATTAGTGTTTATGGACTCTTGGGCCAAAAATATGTCCAGTAGGTCAAAGATGAACTTCTGTACAGACATAATATGTAAAAAAAAAAAAAAAAAAAAAAAAAAAGTAAAACCTTTTGTGCAACTTTTGTCTAGTAATGGGAATCAGAACGGAAGTCAATGAATATGTATTGTAAGTTAGTGTTTAAGGACTCTTGTGCCAAAAATATGTTCGGTTGGTCAAATATGGACTTCTGTACAGCCATAATATGTAAAAATAAATAAATAAATAAATAAAATAAAAAACTTTAAAAAAAACCTTTTGTGGAACTTTTGGCTACTAATGGGAATCAGAAGGGAAGTCAATGAATATGTATAGTACGTTAGTTTTTAAGGACTCTTGGGCCAGAAATATGTTCAGTAGGTCAAATATGAACTTCTGTACAGCCATAACATGTAAAAAAAATAAAAAAATAAAAAAATAAAAAAATAAAAAATAAAAAAAATAAATAAATAAAAGTAAAACCTTTTGTGGATCTTTTGGCTAGTAATGGGAATCAAAACAGAAGTCAATGAATATATATAGTGAGTTAGTGTTTAAGGACTCTTGGGTCAAAAATATGTTCAGTAGGTCAAATATCGACTTCTGTGCAGCCATAATATGTAAAAAAATAAAAAAAATAAAAAAAACCTTAAAAAAAACCTTTTGTGGTACTTTTGTCTAGTAATGGGAGTCAGAAGGTAAGTTAATGAGTATATATAGTAAATTAGTGTTTAAGGACTCTTGGGCCAAAAATATGTTCAGGTGGTCAAATATGAACTTCTGTACAGCCATAACATGTAAAAAATAAAAATAAAAAAAAACCTTAAAAAAAAACCTTTTGTCGAACTTTGGCTAGTAATGGGAATCAGAAGGTAAGTCAATGAGTATATATAGTAAATTAGTGTTTATGGACTCTTGGGCCAAAAATATGTCCAGTAGGTCAAAGATGAACTTCTGTACAGCCATAATATGTAAAAAAAAAAAAAAAAAAAAAAAAAAAAAAAAAGTAAAACCTTTTGTGCAACTTTTGTCTAGTAATGGGAATCAGAACGGAAGTCAATGAATATGTATTGTAAGTTAGTGTTTAAGGACTCTTGTGCCAAAAATATGTTCGGTTGGTCAAATATGGACTTCTGTACAGCCATAATATGTAAAAAAAAATTTTTACAAATTAAAAAAATTTTTAAAAAAAAAACCTTTTGTGGAACTTTTGGCTACTAATGGGAATCAGAAGGGAAGTCAATGAATATGTATAGTAAGTTAGTGTTTAAGGACTCTTGGGCCAAAAATATGTTCAGTAGGTCAAATATGAACTTCTTTACAGCAATAACATATAAAAAAAAAAAAAAAATTAAAATATTTAAAAAAATTGAAAACCTTTTGTGAAACTTTTGGCTAGTAATGGGAATCAGAAGGTAAGTTAATGAGTATATATAGTAAATTAGTGTTTAAGGACTCTTGGGCCAAAAATATGTTCAGTTATTCAAATATGAACTTCTGTACAGCCATAACATGTAAAAAAAAAAAGAAAAAAAAAAAAAAGAAGTAAAACATTTTGTGGAACTTTTGGCTAGTAATGGGAATCAGAAGGTAAGTCAATGAGTATATATAGTAAATTAGTGTTTATGGACTCTTGGGCCAAAAATATGTCCAGTAGGTCAAAGATGAACTTCTGTACAGACATAATATGTAAAAAAAAAAAAAAAAAAAAAAAAAAGTAAAACCTTTTGTGCAACTTTTGTCTAGTAATGGGAATCAGAACGGAAGTCAATGAATATGTATTGTAAGTTAGTGTTTAAGGACTCTTGTGCCAAAAATATGTTCGGTTGGTCAAATATGGACTTCTGTACAGCCATAATATGTAAAAATAAATAAATAAATAAATAAAATAAAAAACTTTAAAAAAAACCTTTTGTGGAACTTTTGGCTACTAATGGGAATCAGAAGGGAAGTCAATGAATATGTATAGTAAGTTAGTGTTTAAGGACTCTTGGGCCAAAAATATGTTCAGTAGGTCAAATATGAACTTCTTTACAGCAATAACATATAAAAAAAAAAAAAAAATTAAAATATTTAAAAAAATTGAAAACCTTTTGTGAAACTTTTGGCTAGTAATGGGAATCAGAAGGTAAGTTAATGAGTATATATAGTAAATTAGTGTTTAAGGACTCTTGGGCCAAAAATATGTTCAGTTATTCAAATATGAACTTCTGTACAGCCATAACATGTAAAAAAAAAAAGAAAAAAAAAAAAAAGAAGTAAAACATTTTGTGGAACTTTTGGCTAGTAATGGGAATCAGAAGGTAAGTCAATGAGTATATATAGTAAATTAGTGTTTATGGACTCTTGGGCCAAAAATATGTCCAGTAGGTCAAAGATGAACTTCTGTACAGACATAATATGTAAAAAAAAAAAAAAAAAAAAAAAAAAGTAAAACCTTTTGTGCAACTTTTGTCTAGTAATGGGAATCAGAACGGAAGTCAATGAATATGTATTGTAAGTTAGTGTTTAAGGACTCTTGTGCCAAAAATATGTTCGGTTGGTCAAATATGGACTTCTGTACAGCCATAATATGTAAAAATAAATAAATAAATAAATAAAATAAAAAACTTTAAAAAAAACCTTTTGTGGAACTTTTGGCTACTAATGGGAATCAGAAGGGAAGTCAATGAATATGTATAGTACGTTAGTTTTTAAGGACTCTTGGGCCAGAAATATGTTCAGTAGGTCAAATATGAACTTCTGTACAGCCATAACATGTAAAAAAAATTAAAAAATTAAAAAATAAAAAAATAAAAAATAAAAAAAATAAATAAATAAAAGTAAAACCTTTTGTGGATCTTTTGGCTAGTAATGGGAATCAAAACAGAAGTCAATGAATATATATAGTGAGTTAGTGTTTAAGGACTCTTGGGTCAAAAATATGTTCAGTAGGTCAAATATGGACTTCTGTGCAGCCATAATATGTAAAAAAAATAAAAAATAAAAAAAAACCTTAAAAAAAACCTTTTGTGGAACTTTTGTCTAGTAATGGGAGTCAGAAGGTAAGTTAATGAGTATATATAGTAAATTAGTGTTTAAGGACTCTTGGGCCAAAAATATGTTCAGTTGGTCAAATATGAACTTCTGTACAGCCATAACATGTAAAAAAAAATAAAAAAAAAAAAAAAACCTTAAAAAAAAACCTTTTGTCGAACTTTGGCTAGTAATGGGAATCAGAAGGTAAGTCAATGAGTATATATAGTAAATTAGTGTTTATGGACTCTTGGGCCAAAAATATGTCCAGTAGGTCAAAGATGAACTTCTGTACAGCCATAATATGTAAAAAAAAAAAAAAAAAAAAAAAAAAAGTAAAACCTTTTGTGCAACTTTTGTCTAGTAATGGGAATCAGAACGGAAGTCAATGAATATGTATTGTAAGTTAGTGTTTAAGGACTCTTGTGCCAAAAATATGTTTGGTTGGTCAAATATGGACTTCTATACAGCCATAGCATGTAAAAAAAAAAAAAAAAAAAAAGTAAAACATTTTGTGGAACTTTTGGCTAGTAATGGGAATCAGATGGTAAGTCAATGAGTATAATATAGTAAATTAGTGTTTAAGGACTCTTGCGCCAAAACTATGTTCAGTCGGTTAAATATGGACTTCTGTACAGCTATAGCGTAAGAAAAATATAAAAACTTTAAAAGAAAATCTAAAAAAACTTTTGTGAAATATTTGGCTACTATTGGGAATCAGAAGGGATGTCAATGAAAATGTATAGTAAGTTAGTGTTTAAGGAATCTTCGGCCAAAAATATGTCCAGTAGGTTAAATATGAACTTCTGTACAGCCATAACATGTAAAAAAAATAAAAAAAAATAAAAAAATTAAAAAAAAATTGAAAACCTTTTGTGGAACTTTTGGCTAGTAATGGGAATCAGAAGTTAAGTTAATGAGTATATATAGTGAATTAGTGTTTAAGGACTCTTGGGCCAAAAATATGTTCAGTTGGTCAAATATGGACTTCTGTACAGCCATAATATGTAAAAATAAATAAATAAATAAATAAAATAAAAAACTTTAAGAAAAAACTTTTGTGGAACTTTTGGCTAGTAATGGGAATCAGAAGGTAAGTCAATGAGTATATATAGTAAATTAGTGTTTAAGGACTCTTGGGCCAAAAATATGTTCAGTAGGTCAAATATGGACTTCTGTACAGCTATAACGTAAAAATTTTTTTTAAAAAAACTAAAATTAAAAAAAGAAAAAAAAATCTTAAAAAACCTTTTGTGGAGCTTTTGGCTAGTAATGGGAATCAGAAGGTAAGTCAATGAGTATATATAGTAAATTAGTGTTTAAGGACTCTTGGGCCAAAAATATGTTCAGTAGGTCAAATATGGACTTCTGTACAGCTATAACGTAAAAAATTTTTTTAAAAAAACTAAAATTAAAAAAAGAAAAAAAAATCTTAAAAAACCTTTTGTGGAGCTTTTGGCTAGTAATGGGAATAAGAAGGTAAGTCAATGAGTATAATATAGTAAATTAGTGTTTAAGGACTCTTGCGCCAACACTTTGTTCAGTCGGTTAAATATGAACTTCTGTACAGCCATAACATGTAAAAAAAATAATAATAATAAAAAAAAAAAAATTGAAAACCTTTTGTGGAACTTTTGGCTAGTAATGGGAAACAGAAAGTAAGTTAATGAGTATATATAGTGAATTAGTGTTTAAGGACTCTTGGGCCAAAAATATGTTCAGTTGGTCAAATATGGACTTCTGTACAGCCATAATATGTAAAAAATAAAAATTAAAAAATTAAAAAAAAAACTTTTGTGGAACTTTTGGCTTCTAATGGGAATCAGAAGGGAAGTCAATGAATATGTATAGTAAGTTAGTGTTTAAGGACTCTTGGGCCAAAAATATGTTCAGTAGGTCAAATATGAACTTCTTTACAGCCATAACATGTAAAAAAAAAAAAAAAAAAACTTAAATAAAAAACTTTTGTGAAACTTTTGGCTACTAATGGGAATCAGAAGGGAAGTCAATGAATATGTATAGTAAGTTAGTGTTTAAGGACTCTTGGGCCAGAAATATGTTCAGTAGGTCAAATATGAACTTCTGTACAGCAATAACATATAAAAAAATAAAAATAAAAAAAATATTTAAAAAAATTGAAAACCTTTTGTGAAACTTTTGGCTAGTAATGGGAATCAGAAGGTAAGTTAATGAGTATATATAGTAAATTAGTGTTTAAGGACTCTTGGGCCAAAAATATGTTCAGTTATTCAAATATGAACTTCTGTACAGCCATAACATGTAAAAAAAAAGAAAAAAAAAAGAAGTAAAACATTTTGTGGAACTTTTGGCTAATAATGGGAATCAAAACAGAAGTCAATGAATATATATAGTGAGTTAGTGTTTAAGGACTCTTGGGTCAAAAATATGTTCAGTAGGTCAAATATGGACTTCTGTGCAGCCATAATATGTAAAAAAAAATAAAAAAATAAAAACCTTAAAAAAAACCTTTTCTGGAACTTTTGTCTAGTAATGGGAGTCAGAAGGTAAGTTAATGAGTATATATAGTAAATTAGTGTTTAAGGACTCTTGGGCCAAAAATATGTTCAGTTGGTCAAATATGAACTTCTGTACAGCCATAACATGTAAAAAAAAAAAAAAAAAAAAAAACCTTAAAAAAAAACCTTTTGTCGAACTTTGGCTAGTAATGGGAATCAGAAGGTAAGTCAATGAGTACATATAGTAAATTAGTGTTTATGGACTCTTGGGCCAAAAATATGTCCAGTAGGTCAAAGATGAACTTCTGTACAGCCATAACATGTAAAAAAAAAAAAAAAAAAAAGTAAAACATTTTGTTGAACTTTTGGCTAGTAATGAGAATCAGAATGTAAGTTAATGAATATGTATAGTAAGTTAGTGTTTAAGGACTCTTGGGCCAGAAATATGTTCAGTAGGTCAAATATGGACTTCTGTACAGCCATAATATGTCATAAAATAAAAATAAAAAAAAAACCTTTAAAAAAACGTTTTGTGGATCTTTTGGCTACTAATGGGAGTCAGAAGGTAAGTTAATGAGTATATATAGTAAATAAGTGTTTAAGGACTTTTTGCGCCAAACATATGTTCAGTAGGTCAGATATGGACTTCTGTACAGCTATAACGTAAAGTCCATATTTGACCTACTGAACATATTTTTGGCCCAAGAGTCCTTAAGCATTAATTTACTATATATACTCATTGACCCCTTCTTATTCCCATTACTAGCCAAAAGTTCCACAAAACGTTTTTTAAGATTTAGTTGTTTTTTTTCAATTTTATTATTATTATATTTTTTAACCTTTTGTGGAACTTTTGGCTAGTAATGGGAATAAGAAGGTAAGTCAATGAATATGTATAGTAAGTTAGTGTTTAAGGACTCTTGGGCCAGAAATATGTTCTGTAGGTCAAATACAGCTATAACATGTAAAAAAAACAACTTTGGCCAGAAGTATGTTTAGAACGTCAAATATGGACTTCTGTCTGGTTGATTTAACATAAAAGAGTGTTTGAGAATATATAGTTGAAAACCTTGTGTGGACCCCTTGGTCAACGTGTGTTGCATTGTATAAAACAAAATCATTCTGTTATGAATTGAAGAGAGAACACATAACGTGTGCATTTACATTGCATGCATGTTATACTTGTGCCTTGTGAATAACATATGCTGTTTCATTGCATTGCATAAACGATCTAACTTGTGCATTGAAGAGATTAGTACTTTTGCATTGCAATGATACAAGAACTCGTTGTGCATTGAAGAGATAATTGCTTTTGCATTACAATGCTACACGAACTCGTTGTGCATTGAAGAGAAAAGTGCGTTTGAATTACAGTGCGTGCAAGAACTTGTGCATTGAAGAGATTAGTGCTTTTGCATTGCAATGCACATAATAAATCTTTGTGCATTGAAGAGATTAGTACTTTTGCTTTGAATTGCATACAAAACTCGTTGCGTATTGAAGAGATTAGTATGTTTGCATTGCATGCATTCAAGAACTCGATGTGCAGTGAAGATATTAGTGCATTTGCATTGCATACAATAACTGGTTGTGCATTAAAGAGATAAGTGCTTTTGCATGGCTTACAAGGATAAGATCGCTCTGCTTTGACGATATTAGTGCTTTTGCGTAACAATGCAATACAATAACTCGTTGTTTATTGAAGAGATAAGTGCTTCTGCATTACATTGTATACAAGAACTCGTGCATTGAACAAAAATAAGTGTTTTTGCATTGCATACAATAACTCGTTGTGCATGAAGAGATAAGTGATTTTGCAATACAATGCATATAAGAACTCGTTCTGCATTGAAGAGATTCGTGCTTTTGCATTACAATGCATATAACTCGTTTTGCATTGAAGAGATTAGAGCTTTTTTCAATGCATATAAGAACTCGTTGTGCATTGAAGAGATTAGTGCTTTTGCATTACAATGCAATACAAGAACTTGTTGTGCATTGAAGAGATTGCTTCTTTTCATTGCATAAAAGAATAAGGTCGCTCTGCTTTGAAGAGATAACATGCCTTTGCATTGCATACAAGAACTCGTGCATATAAGTGCTTTTGCAACATCTGTCTAGTCAAATAGTATATCTCATATGTGCTGTATTATCTCTAATATGTTATTCTTCAAGTATTCTTTGGATAAAGTTATGTCTGTGGGTCAAATATGGACTACTGATTTAACATCAGAACGAGTCTATGAAAATATATAGTTGAAAACCTTGTGTCGACCCCTTGGTATGTTTTGCTTACACTAAAGTAATCCAATGAGGAACACACTTAAAATGTTATGTTTTTCTCTGCTTACAAAACAGAATTATTCCGTTGTGCATTGAAGAAAACACAACATGTAGGTCAAATATGAGAGAGGTTTGCATGTAGGTTTGCATTGAAGAGATAAGTGCGTTTGCATTGCATATAAGGACTGGTTGTGCATTGAAGAGATACGTGCGTTTGCACTGCATTGCAGACAAGAACTCGTTGTGCATTGAAGAGATTAGTGCTTTTGCATTGCATACAAGAACTCGTGCATTGAAGAGATAAGTGCGTTTGCATTGCATATAAGGACTCGTTGTGCATTGAAGAGATACGTGCGTTTGCACTGCATTGCAGACAAGAACTCGTAGTGCATTGAAGAGATATGTTCATTTGCATTGCTTTTCAGACAATAACTCGTTATGCATTGAAGAGATACGTGCGTTTGCATTGCATTGCAGACAATAACTCGTTGTGCATTGAAGAGATACGTGCGTTTGCATTGCATTGCATACAATAATAAGATCGCTCTGCTTTGAAGAAACAGATTAGTGCTTTTGCATTGCAATGCATACAAGAACTTTTTCTGCATTGAAGAGATAAGTACTTTTGCATTACAATGCATAAGTAATCTTATGCATTAAATATATTAGTCTTTTGCATTGAATTGCATACATGAACTCGTTGTGCATTGAAGAAATTAGTGCGTTTGCATTGCATACAATAACTCGAGATTAGTGCTTTTGCATTGCAATGCATACAATAATTTGTCGTGCATTGAAGAGATTTTGCAATACAGTGCATATAAGAACTCGTTGTGAACATACATGTGCATTGAATATATTAGTGCATCTGCATTGCATACAAGAACTCGTGCATTGAAGAGATAAGTAATTTTGCAATACAATACATATAAGAACTCGTTCTGTATGGAAGAGATTAGAGCTTTTGCATTACAATGCATATAATAAATATTTGTGCGTTGATGAGGTTAGTGCTTTTGCATTGCAATGCATACACAAACTCGTTTTGAAGAGATTAGTGCTTTTGCATTGCAATGTATACAAAACTCATCGTGAATTGAAGAGCTAAGTGATTTTGCATTACAATGCATATACAAACTCGTGCATTGAAGAGATTAATGCTTTAACACTGCATAAAGGAACTCGTTCTGCATTGAAGAAATTAGTGCATTGCATTCAAAGAACTCGATGTGCATGAAGGCATTAGTGCGTGTTTGCTTTGCATACTCGTGCAATAAAGAGATTAGTGCCTTTTGCATTACAATGCATATAAGAACTGGTTGTGCATTGAAGAGATAGTACGTTTGCATTGCATTCAAGAATTCGATGTGCATTGAATAATTGCATACAGGAATAATATCGCTCTGCTTTGAAGAGATGCGTGCTTTTGTATTGCATACAACATTCGTTGTGCATTGAAGAGATAAGTGCAATCTGCAATGTAAATGATACTACAACAACATACAACAAATCGTGCTTTGAAAAAATTAAGTGCTTTTGCCAAGAGATTAGTGTTTTTCCATTGAATAGCATACAATAACTCGTTGTGCATTGAAGACATAAGTGCTTTTGCAGTGCAATGCATACAATAACTCATTGTGCTTTTTGCTTTTTGAGATTGATGCTTTTTCATTGCCTACAAGAATAAGGTCGCTCTGCTTTGAAGATATACGTGCTTTTGCATTACATACAAAATTCGTTGTGCATTGAAGAGATAAGTGCTTCTGCATTATATATGTATAGTAAAGTTAGTGTTTAAGGATTCTTTGGCCAATAATATATTCAGTAGGTCAAATATGGAAGTCAGTGATGTATGTATAGTAAGATCATGATCGAGGGCTCTTGGGCAGAAATATGTTCTGTGAGACAAATATGGACTAATGTATGGCTGATTTAATATGTAGTAAAACAGAACTCGTTGTGCATTGAGATACGTGCGTTTGCATTGCATTGCATACAATAACTCGTTGTGAATTGAAGAGATAAGTGCTTCTGCATTGCATATAAAAACTCGTTCTGTATTGAAAAGATTAGTGCTTTGCATTGCAATGCATAAAAAACTTGTGCATTGAAGAGATAACATAATAACTCTTGAGATATGCTCCGTTTCATTGATATATGCATGCAATACTCTTTGTGTATTAAAGAGATAAAAAGCATATTTGCTGTCGCATTGCACACGGTCTTACGATTTGGAGAGATACGCGATTTTGCATTGCAAATGCATAAAATAACTTGTGGTGCATTGAAGAGATTAGTGCTTTTGCATTGCTTACAAGAACTCGTACATTGAAGAGATTAGTGATTTTGCATTGCAATGCATACAAGAACCTTTCTGCATTGAAGAGATCCGTGCGTTTGCATTGCAGACAAAAACTCGTTGTGCATTGAAGAGATACGTGCGTTTGCATTCCATTGCTGACAAGAACTCGTTGTGTATTGAAGAGATGCGTGCGTTTGCATTGCATTGCTTACAAGAACTCGTACATTGAAGAGATTAGTGCTTTTGCATTACAATGCATACAAGAACCTTCCTGCATTGGTGTGATCCGTGCGTTTGCATTGCATATAAGAAAACGTTGTGCATTGAAGAGATACGTGCGTTTGCATTGCAGACAAGACCTCGTTGTGCATTGAAGAGATACGTGCGTTTGCATTGCATTGCTTACAAGAACTCGTACATTGAAGAGATTAGTGCTTTTGCATTGCAAGAACTCGTTGTGCATTGAAGAGATTAGTGAATTTGCATTTGCATTGCAATGCATACAAGAACTCGCTGTGCATGAAAGGGATAAGTGCTTTTGCATTGCATACAAAATTTGTTGTGCATTGAAGAGATAAGTGCTGCATTGCATACAAGAACTCATTCTGCATTGAAGATATTAGTGCAATTTGCATTGCATTGCATTGCATACAAGAACTCGTTGTGCATTGACGAGATTAGTGCTTTTGCATTGCTTACAAAAATAAGATAGCTCTGCTTTGAAGATATACGTGCTTTTGCATTACATTCAAAATTCGTTGTGCATTGAAGAGATAAGTGCTGCATTGCATACAAGAACTCATTCTGCATTGAAGATATTAGTGCAATTTGCATTGCATTGCATACAAGAACTCGTTGTGCATTGACGAGATTAGTGCTTTTGCATTGCTTACAAAAATAAGATAGCTCTGCTTTGAAGAGATAAGTGCTTCTGCATTGCATACAAAAACTTGTTCTGTATTGAAAAGATTAGTGCTTTGCATTGCAATGCATAAAAAACTTGTGCATTGAAGAGATAAAAAACATATTTGCTGTCGCATTGCACACGGTCTTACGCTTTGGAGAGATACGCGATTTTGCATTGCAATGCATAAAATAACTTGTGGTGCATTGAAGAGATTAGTGCTTTTGCATTGCTTACAAGAACTCGTACATTAAAAAGATTAGTGCTTTTGCATTGCAATGCATACAAGAACCTTTCTGCATTGAAGAGATCCGTGCGTTTGAATTGCATATAAGAAATCGTTGTGCATTGAAGAGATACGTGCGTTTGCATTCCACTGCAGAAAAGAACTCGTCGTGCATTGAATAGATACGTGCGTTTGAAGAGACAAGCGATTTTGCATTACAATGCATACAAGAACTCGTTGTGCATTGAAGAGATTAGTGCTTTTGCATTGCATACAAGAACTCGTGCATTGAAGAGATAAGTGATGTTGCATTACAATGCATGAAATAACTCGTTGTGCATTAAGAGATTGATGCTTTTTCATTGCATACAATAAGGTCGCTCTACTTTAAAGAGATACATGCCTTTGCATTTCATACAAGAACTTGTGCATGGTAGAGATACGTGCTTTTACTTTACATACAAAATTCGTTGTGCATTGAAGTGATAAGCGCTTCTGCGTTGCATACAAGAACTCGTACATATAAGTGCTTTTGCAATAGCAAGTGCATAGCAATATCTGTCTATTCAAATGGTATGTCTTATATGTGCTGTTATCTAAAAGTATAGCTCTATTATCTCTAATATGTTATTCTTCAAGTATTCCTCGGATAAGGTTATGTCGTGTATGCAATGCACAGCAATGGTATACGTCTCCTCAATACACCTCGGTCTTGCCGGGAGTAATTAATTATGCCTGGAAGTAGATAATTATAGACTGGTTGGATCTTTCTCGCCGACGAATCCTCAAACATTAAGTTTCTTATAAACTCCCTTTCACATCTCCTCGTGTTAAATCGTCGAAAACGTAGAACATTATGACCTATTTTTCTGGACTCTTTGGCAAGAAGTATGTTCAGAGCGTCCAATCATGACTAATATATGGCTGACGTAACATAAGGAGTCAATATGTATGGATAGAAAGTCAATGTTCAAAGACTCTTTCATCAAAAATATGTTCAGCAGGTCAAATTAGGACTTTTGTATAGCCATAACATGTAAAAATAAAAATAAAAATATAGTGTTTAATGACTCGTGGGCCACAAATATTTTCAGTAGGTCAAGTACGGACTTCTGTACAGCCATAACAAAAAAAATACAAAAGTAAAACCTTTTGTGGAACTTTTGGCTAGTAATGGGAAACAGACGGGAAGTCAATAAATATGTAAGGTAAGTTAGCGTTTAAGTACTCTTGGGCCAAAAATATGTTCAGCAGGTCAAATATGGACTTCTGTATAGCCATAACATGTAAAAATAAAAAATAAAAATATTTTAAAAACCTTTTGTGGAACTTTTGGCTACTAATGGGAATCAGAAGGGAAGTCATGAATATGTATAGTAATATAGTGTTTAAGGACTCGTGGGCCACAAATATTTTCAGGAGGTCAAGTACGGACTTCTGTAAAAAAAAAAAAAAAAAAAACTTTCAAAACCCTTAACAAATCTTTTGTGACACTTTTGGCTAGTAATGGGAATCAGAAGTGTGTATAGTATGTATAGTTAGTTAGTTTAAGGGCTCTTGGGCGAAAATATTCATTAGGTCACATATAGACTTCTTGTACAGCCATAACAGGTAAAAAAAAAAAACTTTAAAAAACCTTTTGTGGAACATTTGGCTAGTAATGGGAATCAGAAGGGATGTCTATGAGTATGTATTGTCAGTTAGTGTTTAAGGACTCTTGGGCAAAATATATGTCCAGTAGGTCAAATATGGACTTCGTTACAGCCATAACAGGTAAATTACATGTTAAAAAAACCTTGAAAAAAAAGCCTTTTGTGGAACTTTTGGCTAGTAATGGGAATCAGAAGGGAAGTCAATGAGTATGTATGGTAAGAAAGTGTTTAAGAACTCTTGGGCCAAAACATGTTCAGTAGATCAAATATGGACTGCTGTACAGCCATAATATGTAAAAAAAGAAAATAATAATAATAATTTAAAAACCTTTTGTGGAACTTTTGGCTAGTAATGGGAATCAGAAGGAAAGTCAATGAATATGTATAGTAATATAGTGTTTAAGGACTCGTGGGCCACAAATATTTTCAGTAGGTCAAGTACGGACTTCTGTAAAAAAAAAAAAAAAAAAAACTTTCAAAACCCTTAACAAATCTTTTGTGACACTTTTGGCTAGTAATGGGAATCAGAAGTGTGTATAGTATGTATAGTTAGTTAGTTTAAGGGCTCTTAGGCGAAAATATTCATTAGGTCACATATAGACTTCTTGTACAGCCATAACAGGTAAAAAAAAAAACTTTAAAAAACCTTTTGTGGAACATTTGGCTAGTAATGGGAATCAGAAGGGATGTCTATGAGTATGTATTGTCAGTTAGTGTTTAAGGACTCTTGGGCAAAATATATGTCCAGTAGGTCAAATATGGACTTCGTTACAGCCATAACAGGTAAATTACATGTTAAAAAAACCTTGAAAAAAAAGCCTTTTGTGGAACTTTTGGCTAGTAATGGGAATCAGAAGGGAAGTCAATGAGTATGTATGGTAAGAAAGTGTTTAAGAACTCTTGGGCCAAAACATGTTCAGTAGATCAAATATGGACTGCTGTACAGCCATAATATGTAAAAAAAGAAAATAATAATAATAATTTAAAAACCTTTTGTGGAACTTTTGGCTAGTAATGGGAATCAGAAGGAAAGTCAATGAATATGTATAGTGAGTTAGTGTTTAAGGACTCTTGGGCCAAAAAATTTTCAGTAGGTCAAATATGGACTGCTGTACAGCCATAATATGTATAAAAAAAATACAATTAAAAAACTAAAAAAAAAACTTAAAGAAAACTTTTGTGAAACATTTGGCTACTAATAGGAATCAGAAGGGAAGTCAATGAATATGTATAGTAAGTCAGTGTTTAAGGACTCTTGGGCAAAAAATATGTTCAGTAGGTAAAATATGAATTTTCTGTACAGCTATAACATGTAAAAAAAATAAATAAATAACTAAAAAAACGTAAAAAAAAAAACTTAAAAAAACTTTTGTAAAACATTTGGCTACTAATAGGAATCAGAAGGGAAATCAATTAATATGTAGAGTGAGTTAGTGTTTGAGGACTCTTGGGCCAAAAATATGTTCAGAAGGTCAAATATGCACTTCTGTACAGCCATAACGTCAAAAAATTTTTTTTTTTTTAAATGTAAAACATTTTGTGGAACTTTTGGCTAGTAATGGGAATCAGAAGAGAAGTCAATGAGTATGTATAGTAAATTAGGGGTTAAGGAGTCTTGGGCCAAAAATATGTTCCGTAGGTCAAATATGGACTTCTGTACAGCCATAACATGTAAAAACAAAAAAAAATACAAAAGTAAAACCTTTCGTGGAACTTTTGGCTAGTAATGGGAATCTGAAGGGAAGTCAATGAGTGTGTATGGTAAGAAAGTGTTTAAGGACTCTTGGGCCAAAAAATGTTCAGTAGGTCAAATATGGATTTTCTGTACAGTTATAACATGTAATAAAAAAATAAAAATAAATAAAAAAAACTTTAAAAAAACTTTTAAAAAAACCTTGAGATAAAACTTTTGTGAAACATTTGGCTACTGATGGGAATCAGACTGGAAGTCAATGAATATGTATAGAAAGTTATTGTTTAAAGACTCTTGGTCCAAATATATGTTTAGTAGGTCAAATATGAACTTCTGTAAAGCCATAAACATGCAAGAAAATAAATAAAGATAAAATACCTTAAAAATAAATAAAAAAACCTTAAAAAAAACTTTTAAAAAAACCTTGAGATAAAACTTTTGTGAAACATTTGGCTACTAATAGGAATCAGAAGGGAAGTCAATGAGTATGTATAGTAAGTAAGTGTTTAAGGACTCTTGGGCAAAATATATGTCCAGTAGACCAAATATGGACTTCTTTACAGCCATAACAGGTAAATTAAATTTTTTAAAAACCTTGAAAAAAAAAACTTTTGTGGAACTTTTGGCTAATAATGGAAATCAGAAGGTGAGTTAATGAGTATATATAGTAAATTAGTGTTTAAGGACTCTTGGGTGAAAAATATGTTCAATAGGTCAAATATGGACTTATGTACAGTCATAGCATGTAAAAAAGAAAATAATAATAATAATTTAAAAACCTTTTGTGGAAGTTTTGGCTAGTAATGGGAATCAGAAGGGAAGTCAATGAGTATGTATAGTAAGTAAGTGTTTACGGAATCTTAGTCCAAAAATATGTTCAATAGGTCAAATATGGACTTCTGTACAGCCATAACATGTAAAAAAGAAAATGATAAGAATAATTTAAAAACCTTTTGTGGAACTTTTGGCTAGTAATGGGAAACAGACGGGAAGTCAATAAATATGTAAGGTAAGTTAGCGTTTAAGTACTCTTGGGCCAAAAATATGTTCAGCAGGTCAAATATGGACTTCTGTATAGCCATAACATGTAAAAATAAAAAATAAAAATATTTTAAAAACCTTTTGTGGAACTTTTGGCTACTAATGGGAATCAGAAGGGAAGTCATGAATATGTATAGTAATATAGTGTTTAAGGACTCGTGGGCCACAAATATTTTCAGTAGGTCAAGTACGGACTTCTGTAAAAAAAAAAAAAAAAAAAACTTTCAAAACCCTTAACAAATCTTTTGTGACACTTTTGGCTAGTAATGGGAATCAGAAGTGTGTATAGTATGTATAGTTAGTTAGTTTAAGGGCTCTTGGGCGAAAATATTCATTAGGTCACATATAGACTTCTTGTACAGCCATAACAGGTAAAAAAAAAAACTTTAAAAAACCTTTTGTGGAACATTTGGCTAGTAATGGGAATCAGAAGGGATGTCTATGAGTATGTATTGTCAGTTAGTGTTTAAGGACTCTT
This sequence comes from Rhinogobio ventralis, assembly GCA_039654625.1. Taxonomy (NCBI): domain Eukaryota; kingdom Metazoa; phylum Chordata; class Actinopteri; order Cypriniformes; family Gobionidae; genus Rhinogobio; species Rhinogobio ventralis. The sequence continues at coordinate 19,152,822 of CM077210.1, forward strand.
GGGCAAAATATATGTCCAGTAGGTCAAATATGGACTTCGTTACAGCCATAACAGGTAAATTACATGTTAAAAAAACCTTGAAAAAAAAGCCTTTTGTGGAACTTTTGGCTAATAATGGAAATCAGAAGGTGAGTTAATGAGTATATATAGTAAATTAGTGTTTAAGGACTCTTGGGTGAAAAATATGTTCAATAGGTCAAATATGGACTTATGTACAGTCATAGCATGTAAAAAAGAAAATAATAATAATAATTTAAAAACCTTTTGTGGAAGTTTTGGCTAGTAATGGGAATCAGAAGGGAAGTCAATGAGTATGTATAGTAAGTAAGTGTTTACGGAATCTTAGTCCAAAAATATGTTCAATAGGTCAAATATGGACTTCTGTACAGCCATAACATGTAAAAAAGAAAATGATAAGAATAATTTAAAAACCTTTTGTGGAACTTTTGGCAAGTAATTGGAATCAGAAGGGAAGTCAATGAGTATGTATTGTAAGTTAGTGTTTAAGGACTCTTGGGCAAAATATATGTCCAGTAGGTCAAATATGGACTTCTTTACAGCCATAACAGGTAAATTAATTTTTTTTTTTTAAACTTGAAAAAAAACCTTAAAAAAACCTTGAAAAAAAAACCTTTCGTGGAACTTTTGGTTAGTAATGGGAATCAGAAGGGAAGTAATATGTATAGTAAGTAAGTGTTTAAGGACTCTTGGGCCAAAAATATGTTCAATAGATCAAATATGGACTTCTGTACAGCCAAAACATGTAAAAATAATAATAATAATAATTTAAAAACCTTTTGTGGAACTTTTGGCTAGTAATAGGAATCTGAAGGAAAGTCAATAAATATGTATAGGGAGTCAGTTTTTAAGGACTCTTGCGCCAAAAAATGTTCAGTAGGTCAAATATAGACTTCAGTACAGCTATAACATGTAAAAAAAAAATAAAAAAAAAAAATAAAAGTAAAACCTTTTGTGGAACTTTTGGCTAGTAATGGGAATCAAAACAGAAGTCAATTAATATATATAGTGAGTTAGTGTTTAAGGACTCTTGTGTCAAAAATATGTTCAGTAATTCAAATATGAACTTCTGTACAGCCATAACATGTAAAAAAAATAAATAAAAAAAAAATAAAAAAAATAATTAAAGTAAAACCTTTTGTGGAACTTTTGGTTAGTAATGGGAATCAAAACAGAAGTCAATGAATATATATAGTGAGTTAGTGTTTAAGGACTCTTGGGTCAAAAATATGTTCAGTAATTCAAATATGAACTTCTGTACAGCCATAACATGTAAAAAAAATAAAAAAATAAAATAAAATAAAACCTTTTGTGGAACTTTTGGCTAGTAATGGGAATCAAAAGGTAAGTCAATGAGTATATATAGTAAATTAGTGTTTAAGGACTCTTGTAATATGTAATAAAAAAAAAAATTAAAAAAAACCTTAAAAAAAACCTTTTGTGGATCTTTTGGCTAGTAATGGGAGTCAGAAGGGAAGTCAATGAGTATATATAGAAAATTAGTGTTTAAGGACTCTTGGGCCAAAAATATGTTCGGTAGGTCAAATATGGACTTCTGTACAGCTATAACGTAAAAAAAAAAAAACTAAAACTAAAATAATTTTTTTTTTTTTTTAAACTTAAAAAACCTTTTGTGGAACTTTTTGCTAGTATTGGGAATCAGAACGGAAGTCAATGAATATGTATAGTGAGTTAGTGTTTAAGGACTCTTGTGCCAAAGATATGTTCAGTAGGTCAAATATGGACTTCTGTACAGCCATAATATGTAATAAAATAAAAAGAAAATAAAAACCTTAAAAAAAAACTTTTGTGGATCTTTTGGCTAGTAATGGGAGTCAGAAGGGAAGTCAATGAATATATATAGTAAATTAGTGTTTAAGGACTCTTGGGCCAAAAATATGTTCAGTAGGTCAAATATGGACTTCTGTACAGCTATAACGTAAAAAATAAATAAAAATAAAAATAAAAAAAAATAAATAAAAAAAAAAATCTTAAAAAACCTTTTGTGGAGCTTTTGGCTAGGAATGGGAATAAGAAGGTAAGTCAATGAGTATACATAGTACATTAATGTTTAAGGACTCTTGTAATATGTAATAAAATAAAAATAAATAAAAAAACTTTAAAAAAACCTTTTGTGGATCTTTTGGCTAGTAATGGGAGTCAGAAGGTTAGTTAATGAGTATATATAGTAAATAAGTGTTTAAGGACTTTTGCGCCAAAAATATGTTCAGTAGGTCAAATATGGACTTCTGTACAGCCATAATATGTAATAAAATAAAAAGAAAATAAAAACCTTAAAAAAAACCTTTTGTGGATCTTTTGGCTAGTAATGGGAGTCAGAAGGGAAGTCAATGAGTATATATAGAAAATTAGTGTTTAAGGACTCTTGGGCCAAAAATATGTTCGGTAGGTCAAATATGGACTTCTGTACAGCAATAACGTAAAAAGAAAAAACTAAAACTAAAATAAATTTTTTTTTTTTTAAAACTTAAAAAACCTTTTGTGGAGCTTTTTGCTAGTATTGGGAATCAGAACGGAAGTCAAAGAATATGTATAGTGAGTTAGTGTTTAAGGACTCTTGGGCCAAAGATATGTTCAGTAGGTCAAATATGGACTTCTGTACAGCTATAAAGTAAAAAAAATTAAATTAAATTAAAAAATTTTGTTTTTTTTTTAAATCTTAAAAAACCTTTTGTGGAACTTTTGGCTAGTAATGGGAATCAAAAGGTAAGTCAATGAGTATATATAGTAAATTAGTGTTTAAGGACTCTTGGGCCAAAAATATGTTCAGTAGGTCAAATATGGACTTCTGTACAGCTATAACGTAAAAAAAAAAACACTAAAATATATATATATTTTTTTAAAAACTTAAAAAACCTTTTGTGGAACTTTTGGCTAATAATGGAAATCAGAAGGTGAGTTAATGAGTATATATAGTAAATTAGTGTTTAAGGACTCTTGGGTGAAAAATATGTTCAATAGGTCAAATATGGACTTATGTACAGCCATAGCATGTAAAAAAGAAAATAATAATAATAATTTAAAAACCTTTTGTGGAAGTTTTGGCTAGTAATGGGAATCAGAAGGGAAGTCAATGAGTATGTATAGTAAGTAAGTGTTTAAGGAATCTTAGTCCAAAAATATGTTCAATAGGTCAAATATGGACTTCTGTACAGCCATAACATGTAAAAAAGAAAATGATAAGAATAATTTAAAAACCTTTTGTGGAACTTTTGGCAAGTAATGGGAATCAGAAGGGAAGTCAATGAGTATGTATTGTAAGTTAGTGTTTAAGGACTCTTGGGCAAAATATATGTCCAGTAGGTCAAATATGGACTTCTTTACAGCCATAACAGGTAAATTAATTTTTTTTTTTAAAACTTGAAAAAAAACCTTAAAAAAACCTTGAAAAAAAACCCTTTTGTGGAACTTTTGGTTAGTAATGGGAATCAGAAGGGAAGTAATATGTATAGTAAGTAAGTGTTTAAGGACTCTTGGGCCAAAAATATGTTCAATAGATCAAATATGGACTTCTGTACAGCCAAAACATGTAAAAATAATAATAATAATAATTTAAAAACCTTTTGTGGAACTTTTGGCTAGTAATAGGAATCTGAAGGAAAGTCAATAAATATGTATAGTGAGTCAGTTTTTAAGGACTCTTGGGCCAAAAAATGTTCAGTAGGTCAAATATAGACTTCAGTACAGCTATAACATATTAAAAAAATAATTTAAAAAAAACCTTAAAGAAAACTTTTGTGAAACATTTGGCTACTAATGGGAAACAGAAGGTAAGTCAATGAGTATATATAGTAAATTAATGTTTAAGGACTCTTGGGCCAAAAATAGGTTCAGTAGGTCAAATATGGACTTCTGTACAGCCAAAACATGTAAAAATAATAATAATAATAATTTAAAAACCTTTTGTGGAACTTTTGGCTAGTAATAGGAATCTGAAGGAAAGTCAATAAATATGTATAGGGAGTCAGTTTTTAAGGACTCTTGCGCCAAAAAATGTTCAGTAGGTCAAATATGGACTTCTGTACAGCAATAACGTAAAAAGAAAAAACTAAAACTAAAATAAAAATTTTTTTTTTAAAAACTTAAAAAACCTTTTGTGGAACTTTTGGCTAGTAATGGGAATCAAAAGGTAAGTCAATGAGTATATATAGTAAATTAGTGTTTAAGGACTCTTGGGCCAAAAATATGTTCAGTAGGTCAAATATGGACTTCTGTACAGCTATAACGTAAAAAAAAAAACACTAAAATATATATATATTTTTTTAAAAACTTAAAAAACCTTTTGTGGAACTTTTGGCTAATAATGGAAATCAGAAGGTGAGTTAATGAGTATATATAGTAAATTAGTGTTTAAGGACTCTTGGGTGAAAAATATGTTCAATAGGTCAAATATGGACTTATGTACAGCCATAGCATGTAAAAAAGAAAATAATAATAATAATTTAAAAACCTTTTGTGGAAGTTTTGGCTAGTAATGGGAATCAGAAGGGAAGTCAATGAGTATGTATAGTAAGTAAGTGTTTAAGGAATCTTAGTCCAAAAATATGTTCAATAGGTCAAATATGGACTTCTGTACAGCCATAACATGTAAAAAAGAAAATGATAAGAATAATTTAAAAACCTTTTGTGGAACTTTTGGCAAGTAATGGGAATCAGAAGGGAAGTCAATGAGTATGTATTGTAAGTTAGTGTTTAAGGACTCTTGGGCAAAATATATGTCCAGTAGGTCAAATATGGACTTCTTTACAGCCATAACAGGTAAATTAATTTTTTTTTTTAAAACTTGAAAAAAAACCTTAAAAAAACCTTGAAAAAAAACCCTTTTGTGGAACTTTTGGTTAGTAATGGGAATCAGAAGGGAAGTAATATGTATAGTAAGTAAGTGTTTAAGGACTCTTGGGCCAAAAATATGTTCAATAGATCAAATATGGACTTCTGTACAGCCAAAACATGTAAAAATAATAATAATAATAATTTAAAAACCTTTTGTGGAACTTTTGGCTAGTAATAGGAATCTGAAGGAAAGTCAATAAATATGTATAGTGAGTCAGTTTTTAAGGACTCTTGGGCCAAAAAATGTTCAGTAGGTCAAATATAGACTTCAGTACAGCTATAACATATTAAAAAAATAATTTAAAAAAAACCTTAAAGAAAACTTTTGTGAAACATTTGGCTACTAATGGGAAACAGAAGGTAAGTCAATGAGTATATATAGTAAATTAATGTTTAAGGACTCTTGGGCCAAAAATAGGTTCAGTAGGTCAAATATGGACTTCTGTACAGCCAAAACATGTAAAAATAATAATAATAATAATTTAAAAACCTTTTGTGGAACTTTTGGCTAGTAATAGGAATCTGAAGGAAAGTCAATAAATATGTATAGGGAGTCAGTTTTTAAGGACTCTTGCGCCAAAAAATGTTCAGTAGGTCAAATATGGACTTCTGTACAGCAATAACGTAAAAAGAAAAAACTAAAACTAAAATAAAAATTTTTTTTTTAAAAACTTAAAAAACCTTTTGTGGAACTTTTGGCTAGTAATGGGAATCAAAAGGTAAGTCAATGAGTATATATAGTAAATTAGTGTTTAAGGACTCTTGGGCCAAAAATATGTTCAGTAGGTCAAATATGGACTTCTGTACAGCTATAACGTAAAAAAAAAAACACTAAAATATATATATATTTTTTTAAAAACTTAAAAAACCTTTTGTGGAACTTTTGGCTAATAATGGAAATCAGAAGGTGAGTTAATGAGTATATATAGTAAATTAGTGTTTAAGGACTCTTGGGTGAAAAATATGTTCAATAGGTCAAATATGGACTTATGTACAGCCATAGCATGTAAAAAAGAAAATAATAATAATAATTTAAAAACCTTTTGTGGAAATTTTGGCTAGTAATGGGAATCAGAAGGGAAGTCAATGAGTATGTATAGTAAGTAAGTGTTTAAGGAATCTTAGTCCAAAAATATGTTCAATAGGTCAAATATGGACTTCTGTACAGCCATAACATGTAAAAAAGAAAATGATAAGAATAATTTAAAAACCTTTTGTGGAACTTTTGGCAAGTAATGGGAATCAGAAGGGAAGTCAATGAGTATGTATTGTAAGTTAGTGTTTAAGGACTCTTGGGCAAAATATATGTCCAGTAGGTCAAATATGGACTTCTTTACAGCCATAACAGGTAAATTAATTTTTTTTTTTAAAACTTGAAAAAAAACCTTAAAAAAACCTTGAAAAAAAACCCTTTTGTGGAACTTTTGGTTAGTAATGGGAATCAGAAGGGAAGTAATATGTATAGTAAGTAAGTGTTTAAGGACTCTTGGGCCAAAAATATGTTCAATAGATCAAATATGGACTTCTGTACAGCCAAAACATGTAAAAATAATAATAATAATAATTTAAAAACCTTTTGTGGAACTTTTGGCTAGTAATAGGAATCTGAAGGAAAGTCAATAAATATGTATAGTGAGTCAGTTTTTAAGGACTCTTGGGCCAAAAAATGTTCAGTAGGTCAAATATAGACTTCAGTACAGCTATAACATATAAAAAAAATAATTAAAAAAAAACCTTAAAGAACACTTTTGTGAAACATTTGGCTACTAATGGGAAACAGAAGGTAAGTCAATGAGTATATATAGTAAATTAATGTTTAAGGACTCTTGGGCCAAAAATAGGTTCAGTAGGTCAAATATGGACTTCTGTACAGCCATAACATGTAAAAAATAAAAAATAAAAAAAAAATAAAAGTAAAACCTTTTGTGGAACTTTTGGCTAGTAATGGGAATCAAAACAGAAGTCAATTAATATATATAGTGAGTTAGTGTTTAAGGACTCTTGTGTCAAAAATATGTTCAGTAATTCAAATATGAACTTCTGTACAGCCATAACATGTAAAAAAAAAATAAAAAAAAATAAAAATAATAATAATTAAAGTAAAACCTTTTGTGGAACTTTTGGTTAGTAATGGGAATCAAAACAGAAGTCAATGAATATATATAGTGAGTTAGTGTTTAAGGGGGTCAAAAATATGTTCAGTAGGTCAAATATGGACTTCTGCACAGCCATAATATGTAATAAAATAAAAAAAATAAAAAAACCTTAAAAAAAACATTTTGTGGATCTTTTGGCTAGTAATGGGAGTCAGAATGTTAGTTAATGAGTATATATAGTAAATTAGTGTTTAAGGACTCTTGGGCCAAAAATATGTTCAGTAGGTCAAATATGGACTTCTGTACAGCCATAATATTTAATAAAATAAAAAAAATAAAAAAACCTTAAAAAAAAAACCTTTTGTGGATCTTTTGGCTAGTAATGGGAGTCAGAAGGTAAGATAATGAGTATATATAGTAAATAAGTGTTTACGGACTTTTGCGCCAAAAATATGTTCAGTAGGTCAAATATGGACTTCTGTACAGCTATAACGTAAAAAAAAAATAAAAATAAAAATAAAAAAAAATAAATAAAAAAAAAAATCTTAAAAAACCTTTTGTGGAGCTTTTGGCTAGGAATGGGAATAAGAAGGTAAGTCAATGAGTATATATAGTACATTAATGTTTAAGGACTCTTGTAATATGTAATAAAATAAAAATAAATTAAAAAACTTTAAAAAAACCTTTTGTGGATCTTTTGGCTAGTAATGGGAGTCAGAAGGGAAGTCAATGAATATATATAGTAAATTAGTGTTTAAGGACTCTTGGGCCAAAAATATGTTCAGTAGGTCAAATATGGACTTCTGTACAGCTATAAAGTAAAAAAAATTAAATTAAATTAAATAATTTTTTTTTTTTTTTTAAATCTTAAAAAACCTTTTGTGGAACTTTTGGCTAGTAATGGGAATCAAAAGGTAAGTCAATGAGTATATATAGTAAATTAGTGTTTAAGGACTCTTGGGCCAAAAATATGTTCAGTAGGTCAAATATGGACTTCTGTACAGCTATAACGTAAAAAAAAAAAAAAAAAAAAAAAAAAAAAAAATATATATATATATATATATATTTTTTTTTTTAAAAACTTAAAAAACCTTTTGTGGAACTTTTTGCTAGTAATGGGAATCAGAACGGAAGTCAATGAATATGTATAGTGAGTTAGTGTTTAAGGACTCTTGGGCCAAAAATATGTTCAGTAGGTCAAATATGAACTTCTGTACAGCCATAACATGTAAAAAAAATAAAAATAAAAAAAAAACCTTAAAAAAAAACCTTTTGTGAAACTTTTGGCTAGTAATGGGAGTCAGAAGGTAAGATAATGAGTATATATAGTAAATAAGTGTTTAAGGACTTTTGCGCCAAAAATATGTTCAGTAGGTCAAATATGGACTTCTGTACAGCCATAATATGTAAAAAAAAAAAAAAATACAAATAATACCTTAAAAAAAACCTTTTGTGGATCTTTTGGCTAGTAATGGGAGTCAGAAGGTTAGTTAATGAGTATATATAGTAAATAAGTGTTTAAGGACTTTTGCGCCAAAAATATGTTCAGTAGGTCAAATATGGACTTCTGTACAGCTATAACGTAAAAAGGAAAAAACTAAAACTAAAATAATTTTTTTTTTTTTTAAAACTTAAAAAACCTTTTGTGGAACTTTTTGCTAGTATTGGGAATCAGAACGGAAGTCAATGAATATGTATAATGAGTTAGTGTTTAAGGACTCTTGGGCCAAAGATATGTTCAGTAGGTCAAATATCTACTTCTGTACAGCTATAACGTATAAAAAATAAAAAAATAAATAAAAAAATAAAAAAATAAATAAAAAAATCTTAAAAAACCTTTTGTGGAGCTTTTGGCTAGGAATGGGAATAAGAAGGTAAGTCAATGAGTATATATAGTACATTAATGTTTAAGGACTCTTGTAATATGTAAAATAAATAAATAAAAAAACTTAAAAAAAACCTTTTGTGGATCTTTTGGCTAGTAATGGGAGTCAGAAGGTAAGATAATGAGTATATATAGTAAATAAGTGTTTAAGGACTTTTGCGCCAAAAATATGTTCAGTAGGTCAAATATGGACTTCTGTACAGCCATAATATGTAAAAAAAAAAAAAAAATACAAATAATACCTTAAAAAAAACCTTTTGTGGATCTTTTGGCTAGTAATGGGAGTCAGAAGGTTAGTTAATGAGTATATATAGTAAATAAGTGTTTAAGGACTTTTGCGCCAAAAATATGTTCAGTAGGTCAAATATGGACTTCTGTACAGCCATAATATGTAATAAAATAAAAAGAAAATAAAAACCTTAAAAAAAACCTTTTGTGGATCTTTTGGCTAGTAATGGGAGTCAGAAGGGAAGTCAATGAGTATATATAGAAAATTAGTGTTTAAGGACTCTTGGGCCAAAAATATGTTCGGTAGGTCAAATATGGACTTCTGTACAGCAATAACGTAAAAAGAAAAAACTAAAACTAAAATAATTTTTTTTTTTTTAAAAACTTAAAAAACCTTTTGTGGAGCTTTTTGCTAGTATTGGGAATCAGAACGGAAGTCAATGAATATGTATAGTGAGTTAGTGTTTAAGGACTCTTGGGCCAAAGATATGTTCAGTAGGTCAAATATGGACTTCTGTACAGCTATAAAGTAAAAAAAATTAAATTAAATTAAATAAAAAAAATTTTTTTTTAAATCTTAAAAAAACCTTTTGTGGAACTTTTGGCTAGTAATGGGAATCAAAAGGTAAGTCAATGAGTATATATAGTAAATTAGTGTTTAAGGACTCTTGGGCCAAAAATATGTTCAGTAGGTCAAATATGGACTTCTGTACAGCTATAAGGTAAAAAAAAAAAAAACTAAAATAATTTTTTTTTTTTTTTAAAACTTAAAAAACCTTTTGTGGAACTTTTTGCTAGTAATGGGAATCAGAACGGAAGTCAATGAATATGTATAGTGAGTTAGTGTTTAAGGACTCTTGGGCCAAAAATATGTTCAGTAGGTCAAATATGAACTTCTGTACAGCCATAACATGTAAAAATAAATAAAAATAAAAAAAAAACCTTAAAAAAAAACCTTTTGTGAAACTTTTGGCTAGTAATGGGAGTCAGAAGGTAAGATAATGAGTATATATAGTAAATAAGTGTTTAAGGACTTTTGCGCCAAAAATATGTTCAGTAGGTCAAATATGGACTTCTGTACAGCCATAATATGTAATAAAATTAAAAGAAAATAAAAACCTTAAAAAAAACCTTTTGTGGAACTTTTTGCTAGTATTGGGAATCAGAACGGAAGTCAATGAATATGTATAGTGAGTTAGTGTTTAAGGACTCTTGGGCCAAAGATATGTTCAGTAGGTCAAATATGGACTTCTGTACAGCTATAACGTAAAAAAAAAAAAAAATTAAATTAAATAAAAAAAATTTAAAAAAAAATCTTAAAAAACCTTTTGTGGAACTTCTGGCTAGTAATGGGAATAAGAAGGTAAGTCAATGAGTATATATAGTAAATTAATGTTTAATGACACTTGGGCCAAAATTATGTTCAGTAGGTCAAATATGAACTTCTTTACAGCTATAACGTAAAAAAAAAAAAACTAAAACTAAAATTTTTTTTTTTTTTTTTAAACTTAAAAAACCTTTTGTGGAACTTTTTGCTAGTAATGGGAATCAGAACGGAAGTCAATGAATATGTATAGTGAGTTAGTGTTTAAGGACTCTTGGGCCAAAAATATGTTCAGTAGGTCAAATATGAATTTCTGTACAGCCATAACATGTAAAAAAAAAAATAATAAAAAAAAAAAAACCTTAAAAAAAAAACTTTTGTGAAACTTTTGGCTACTAATGGGAATCAGAAGGGAAGTCAAATAGGTATTTGACCTACTTAACATATTTTTGGCCCAAGAGTCCTTAAGCATTAATTTACTATATATACTCATTGACACCTTCTTATTCCCATTACTAGCCAAAAGTTCCACAAAAGGTTTTTTAAGATTTTTTTTTTTTTTTTAAACTTAAAAAACCTTTTGTGGAACTTTTGGCTAGTAATGGGAATAAGAAGGTAAGTCAATGAGTATATATAGTAAATTAGTGTTTAAGGACTCTTGGGCCAAAAATATGTTCTGTAGGTCAAATATAGACTTCTGTACAACCATATGTAAAAACATAAATTAAAAAAACCCTTAAAAAAAACTTTTGAGGAACTTTTGGTTAGTAAATGGAATCAGAACGGAAGTCAATGAATATCTATAGGAAGTTAGTGTTTAAGGACTCTTGGGCCAAAAATATGTTCCGTAGGTCAAATACAGCTATAACATGTAAAAAAAAAAAAAAACTTTGGCCAGAAGTATGTTTAGAACGTCAAATATGGACTTCTGTCTGGTTGATTTAACATAAAAGAGTGTTTGAGAATATATAGTTGAAAACCTTGTGTGGACCCCTTGGTCAGACATATGTTCAGTATGTCCTGCTTACACTAAATTAATCCAGTGATGAACACATTTAAAATGTTATGTTTTGCTCTGCTTACAAAACTGAATTATTCCGTTGTGCATTGAGGAAAACACAACATTGTGTGCTGTTGTAGTGCATTGCAACATGAACTAACTCATGCCGTTGTGCATTTAAATAACATATTTGCTGTTGCATTGCACTGCATACACGATTTAATACGCTGTGCATTGAATAATAAATATAACATAAACGTGTGTTGCATTGTATAAAACAAAATCATTCTGTTATGAATTGAAGAGAGAACACATAACGTGTGCATTTACATTGCATGCATGATCTAATGTTATACTTGTGCCTTGTGAATAACATATGCTGTTTCATTGCATTGCATAAACGATCTAACTTGTGCATTGAAGAGATTAGTACTTTTGCATTACAATGCTACACGAACTCGTTGTGCATTGAAGAGAAAAGTGCGTTTGAATTACAGTGCGTGCAAGAACTTGTGCATTGAAGAGATTAGTTCTTTTGCATTGCAATGCACATAAGAAATCTTTGTGCATTGAAGAGATTAGTACTTTTGCTTTGAATTGCATACAAAACTCGTTGCGTATTGCGTATGTTTGCATTGCATGCATTCAAGAACTCGATGTGCAGTGAAGATATTAGTGCATTTGCATTGCATACAATAACTGGTTGTGCATTAAAGAGATAAGTGCTTTTGCATGGCTTACAAGGATAAGATCGCTCTGCTTTGACGATATTAGTGCTTTTGCGTAACAATGCAATACAATAACTCGTTGTTTATTGAAGAGATACGTGCTTATGCATTACATTGTATACAAGAACTCGTGCATTGAACAAAAATAAGTGTTTTTGCATTGCATACAGTAACTCGTTGTGCATTGAAGAGATAAGTGATTTTGCAATACAATGCATATAAGAACTCGTTCTGCATTGAAGAGATTCGTGCTTTTGCATTACAATGCATATAACTCGTTTTGCATTGAAGAGATTAGAGCTTTTTTCAATGCATATAAGAACTCGTTGTGCATTGAAGAGATTAGTGCTTTTGCATTACAATGCAATACAAGAACTTGTTGTGCATTGAAGAGATTGCTTCTTTTCATTGCATAAAAGAATAAGGTCGCTCTGCTTTGAAGAGATAACATGCCTTTGCATTGCATACAAGAACTCGTGCATATAAGTGCTTTTGCAACATCTGTCTAGTCAAATAGTATATCTCATATGTGCTGTATTATCTCTAATATGTTATTCTTCAAGTATTCTTTGGATAAAGTTATGTCTGTGGGTCAAATATGGACTACTGTATGCTGATTTAACATCAGAAGGAGTCTATGAAAATATATAGTTGAAAACCTTGTGTTGACCCCTTGGTATGTTTTGCTTACACTAAAGTAATCCAATGAGGAACACACTTAAAATGTTGTTTTTCTCTGCTTACAAAACTGAATTATTCCGTTGTGCATTGAAGAAAACACAACATGTGCATACATGAACTCGTGCATTGAAGAGATTAGTACTTTTGCATTACAATGCTACACGAACTCGTTGTGCATTGAAGAGAAAAGTGCGTTTGAATTGCAGTGCGTGCAAGAACTTGTGCATTGAAGAGATTAGTTCTTTTGCATTGCAATGCACATAAGAAATCTTTGTGCATTGAAGAGATTAGTACTTTTGCTTTGAATTGCATACAAAACTCGTTGCGTATTGCGTATGTTTGCATTGCATGCATTCAAGAACTCGATGTGCAGTGAAGATATTAGTGTATTTGCATTGCATACAATAACTGGTTGTGCATTAAAGAGATAAGTGCTTTTGCATGGCTTACAAGGATAAGATCGCTCTGCTTTGACGATATTAGTGCTTTTGCGTAACAATGCAATACAATAACTCGTTGTTTATTGAAGAGATACGTGCTTATGCATTACATTGTATACAAGAACTCGTGCATTGAACAAAAATAAGTGTTTTTGCATTGCATACAGTAACTCGTTGTGCATTGAAGAGATAAGTGATTTTGCAATACAATGCATATAAGAACTCGTTCTGCATTGAAGAGATTCGTGCTTTTGCATTACAATGCATATAACTCGTTTTGCATTGAAGAGATTAGAGCTTTTTTCAATGCATATAAGAACTCGTTGTGCATTGAAGAGATTAGTGCTTTTGCATTACAATGCAATACAAGAACTTGTTGTGCATTGAAGAGATTGCTTCTTTTCATTGCATAAAAGAATAAGGTCGCTCTGCTTTGAAGAGATAACATGCCTTTGCATTGCATACAAGAACTCGTGCATATAAGTGCTTTTGCAACATCTGTCTAGTCAAATAGTATATCTCATATGAGATACGTGTGTTTGCACTGCATTGCAGACAAGAACTCGTAGTGCATTGAAGAGATATGTGCATTTGCATTGTTTTGCAGACAATAACTCTTCATGCATTGAAGAGATACGTGCGTTTGCATTGCATTGCAGACATTAACTCGTTGTGCATTGAAGAGATACGTGCTTTTGCATTGCATTGCATACAATAATAAGATCGCTCTGCTTTGAAGAAACAGATAATTACTTTTGCATTACAATGCATAAGTAATCTTATGCATTAAAGATATTAGTCTTTTGCATTGAGTTGCATACATGAACTCGTTGTGCATTGAAGAAATTAGTGCGTTTGCATTGCATACAATAACTCGAGATTAGTGCTTTTGCATTGCAAGGCATACAATAATTTGTCGTGCATTGAAGAGATAATTGATTTTGCATTACAGTGCATATAAGGTCTCGTTGTGAACATACATGTGCATTGAATATATTAGTGCGTCTGCATTGCATACAAGAACTCGTGCATTGAAGAGATAAGTAATTTTGCAATACAATACATATAAGAACTCGTTCTGTATGGAAGAGATTAGAGCTTTTGCATTACAATGCATATAATAAATATTTGTGCGTTGATGAGATTAGTGCTTTTGCATTGCAATGCATACACAAACTCGTTTTGAAGAGCTAAGTGATTTTGCATTACAATGCATATAAAAACTCGTGCATTGAAGAGATTAATGCTTTAACACTGCATAAAGGAACTCGTTCTGCATTGAAGAAATTAGTGCATTGCATTCAAAGAACTCGATGTGCATGAAGGCATTAGTGCGTGTTTGCTTTGCATACTCGTGCAATAAAGAGATTAGTGCTTTTTGCATTACAATGCATATAAGAACTGGTTGTGCATTGAAGAGATAGTACGTTTGCATTGCATTCAAGAATTCGATGTGCATTGAATAATTGCATACAGGAATAATATCGCTCTGCTTTGAAGAGATGCGTGCTTTTGTATTGCATACAAAATTCGTTGTGCATTGAAGAGATAAGTGCAATCTGCAATGTAAATGATACTACAACAACATACAACAACTCGTGCTTTGAAAAAAATAAGTGCTTTTGCCAAGAGATTAGTGTTTTTCCATTGAATAGCATACAATAACTCGTTGTGCATTGAAGACATAAGTGCTTTTGCAGTGCAATGCATAAAATAACTCATTGTGCTTTTTGATTTTTGAGATTGATGCTTTTTCAGTGCCTACAAGAATAAGGTCGCTCTGCTTTGAAGATATACGTGCTTTTGCATTACATACAAAATTCGTTGTGCATTGAAGAGATAAGCGCTTCTGCATTGCATTGCATACAGGAACTCGTGCATTGAAGAGGTAAGTGCTTTTGCATTGAATTATCTCTAAGTATAGCTCTGTTATCACTAATATGTTATTATTCAAGTATTCCTCGGATAAAGTTATGTTGTGTATGCAATGCACGAAAAAATATGTCCAGTTGGTCAAATATGGACTTCTGTACAACCATAACAGTTAAATATATTAAAAAACCTTGAAAAAACCTTAAAAAATTATATTTTGTGGCACTTTTGGATAGTAATGGGAATCAAAGGGAAGTCAATGGGTATGTATAGTAAAGTTAGTGTTAAAGGATTCTTGGGCCAATAATATATTCAGTAGGTCAAATATGGAAGTCAGTGATGTATGTATAGTAAGATCATGATCGAGGGCTCTTGGGCAGAAATATGTTCTGTGGGTCAAATATGGACTACTTTATGGCTGATTTAACATCAGAAGGAGTCTAAAAAAACTTTTTGGACCTTTTGTCCAAAACTGGGAATCGAAGGTAAGTCAATGAGTATGTATAGTAAGTTCATTTTCTTGGACTCTTTGGTCAAAAATATGTTAAAAAGGTAAATTATGGTCTTTAAATTTTAAATACATGTTTAAAAAAAAAAAGTTTTTTGGACCCTTCAGCCAAAATTGGGGAATCAGAAGGGACTTTAATGAGTATGTATAATAAATTCATGACGAAGGCTCTTGGGCCAGAAATATGTTTTGTGGGTCAAATATGGACTAATGTATGGCTGATTTAATATGTAGTAAAACAGAACTCGTTGTGCATTGAGATACGTGCGTTCGCATTGCATTGCATACAATAACTCGTTGTGCATTGACGAGATTAGTGCTTTTGCATTGCTTACAAAAATAAGATAGCTCTGCTTTGAAGAGATACGTGCTTTTGCATTACATACAAAATTCGTTGTGCATTGAAGAGATAAGTGCTTTTGCATTGCAAGAACTCGTTGTGCATTGAAGAGATTAGTGAATTTGCATTGCTTACAAGAACTCGTACATTAAAAAGATTAGTGCTTTTGCATTGCAATGCATACAAGAACCTTTCTGCATTGAAGAGATCCGTGCGTTTGAATTGCATATAAGAAATCGTTGTGCATTGAAGAGATACGTGCGTTTGCATTCCATTGCAGACAAGAACTCGTCGTGCATTGAATAGATACGTGCGTTTGAAGAGACAAGCGATTTTGCATTACAATGCATACAAGCACACGTTGTGCATTGAAGAGATTAGTGCTTTTGCATTGCATACAAGAACTCGTGCACTGAAGAGATAAGTGATGTTGCATTACAATGCATGAAATAACTCGTTGTGCATTAAGAGATTGATGCTTTTTCATTGCATACAATAAGGTCGCTCTACTTTAAAGAGATACATGCCTTTGCATTTCATACAAGAACTCGTGCATTGAAGAGATACGTGCTTTTACTTTACATACAAAATTCGTTGTGCATTGAGGTGATAAAGCGCTTCTGCGTTGCATACAAGAACTCGTACATATAAGTGCTTTTGCAATAGCAAGTGCATAGCAATATCTGTCTATTCAAATGGTATGTCTTATATGTGCTGTTATCTAAAAGTATAGCTCTATTATCTCTAATATGTTATTCTTCAAGTATTCCTCGGATAAGGTTATGTCGTGTATGCAATGCACAGCAATGGTATATGTCTCCGCAATACACCTCGGTCTTGCCGGGAGTAATTAATTATGCCTGGAAGTAGATAATTATAGACTGGTTGGATCTTTCTCGCCGACGAATCCTCAAACATTAAGTTTCTTATAAACTCCCTTTCACATCTCCTCGTGTTAAATCGTCGAAAACGTAGAACATTATGACCTATTTTTCTGGACTCTTTGGCAAGAAGTATGTTCAGAGCGTCCAATCATGACTAATATATGGCGGACGTAACATAAGGAGTCAATATGTATGGATAGAAAGTCAATGTTCAAAGACTCTTTCATCAAAAATATGTTCAGCAGGTCAAATTAGGACTTCTGTATAGCCATAACATGTAAAAATAAAAATAAAAAATATTTTAAAAACCTTTTGTGGAACTTTTAGCTACTAATGGGAATCAGAAGGGAAGTCATGAATATGTATAGTAATATAGTGTTTAAGGACTCGTGGGCCACAAATATTTTCAGTAGGTCAAGTACGGACTTCTGTACAGCCATAATATGTAAAAACAAAAAAAATACAAAAGTAAAACCTTTTGTGGAAGTTTTGGCTAGTAATGGGAAACAGACGGGAAGTCAATAAATATGTAAGGTAAGTTAGCGTTTAAGTACTCTTGGGCCAAAAATATGTTCAGCAGGTCAAATATGGACTTCTGTATAGCCATAACATGTAAAAATAAAAATATTTTTTAAAAAAAAAAACTTTTGTGGAACTTTTGGCTACTAATGGGAATCAGAAGGGAAGTCATGAATATATATAGTAATACAGTGTTTAAGGACTCGTGGGCCACAAATATTTTCAGTAGGTCAAGTACGGACTTCTGTAAAAAAAAAAAAAAAAAAAACTTTTAAATCCTTAAAAAATCTTTTGTGACACTTTTGGCTAGTAATGGGAATCAGAAGTGTGTATAGTATGTATAGTTAGTTAGTTTAAGGGCTCTTGGGCGAAAATGTTCATTAGGTCACATATAGACTTCTTGTACAGTCATAACAGGTAAACAAAAAAAACTTTAAAAAACCTTTTGTGGAACATTTGGCTAATAATGGGAAACAGAAGGGATGTCTATGAGTATGTATTGTCAGTTAGTGTTTAAGGACGCTTGGGCAAAATATATGTCCAGTAGGTCAAATATTGACTTAGTTACAGCCATAACAGGTAAATTACATGTTAAAAAAACCTTGAAAAAAAACCCTTTCGTGGAACTTTTGGCTAGTAATGGGAAACAGACGGGAAGTCAATAAATATGTAAAGTAACTTAGTGTTTAAGTACTCTTGGGCCAAAAATATGTTCAGTAGGTCAAATATGGACTTCTGTACAGCCATAACATGTAAAAACAAAAAAACAAAAAAAATACAAAAGTAAAACCTTTTGTGGAACTTTTGGCTAGTAATGGGAAATAGCCGGGAAGTCAATAAATATGTAAAGTAAGTTAGTGTTTAAGTACTCTTGGGCCAAAAATATGTTCATTAGGTCAAATATGGACTTCTGTACAGCCATAATATGTAAAAAAAAAATAAAAAAAAATATGAAAAACCTTAAAGAAAACTTTTGTGAAACATTTGGCTACTAATGGGAATCAGAAGGGAAGTCAATGAATATGTATAGTAAGTTAGTGTTTAAAGACTCGTGGGCCACAAATATTTTCAGTAGGTCAAGTACGGACTTCTGTACAGCCATAATATGTAAAAACAAAAAAAATACAAAAGTAAAACCTTTTGTGGAAGTTTTGGCTAGTAATGGGAAACAGACGGGAAGTCAATAAATATGTAAGGTAAGTTAGCGTTTAAGTACTCTTGGGCCAAAAATATGTTCAGCAGGTCAAATATGGACTTCTGTATAGCCATAACATGTAAAAATAAAAATAAATTTTTTTTTAAAAAACTTTTGTGGAACTTTTGGCTACTAATGGGAATCAGAAGGGAAGTCATGAATATGTATAGTAATACAGTGTTTAAGGACTCGTGGGCCACAAATATTTTCAGTAGGTCAAGTACGGACTTCTGTAAAAAAAAAAAAAAAAAAAACTTAAATCCTTAAAAAATCTTTTGTGACACTTTTGGCTAGTAATGGGAATCAGAAGTGTGTATAGTATGTATAGTTAGTTAGTTTAAGGGCTCTTGGGCGAAAATGTTCATTAGGTCACATATAGACTTCTTGTACAGCCATAACAGGTAAACAAAAAAAACTTTAAAAAACCTTTTGTGGAACATTTGGCTAGTAATGGGAAACAGAAGGGATGTCTATGAGTATGTATTGTCAGTTAGTGTTTAAGGACTCTTGGGCAAAATATATGTCCAGTAGGTCAAATATTGACTTAGTTACAGCCATAACAGGTAAATTACATGTTAAAAAAACCTTGAAAAAAAACCCTTTCGTGGAACTTTTGGCTAGTAATGGGAAACAGACGGGAAGTCAATAAATATGTAAAGTAACTTAGTGTTTAAGTACTCTTGGGCCAAAAATATGTTCAGTAGGTCAAATATGGACTTCTGTACAGCCATAACATGTAAAAACAAAAAAACAAAAAAAATACAAAAGTAAAACCTTTTGTGGAACTTTTGGCTAGTAATGGGAAACAGACGGGAAGTCAATAAATATGTAAAGTAACTTAGTGTTTAAGTACTCTTGGGCCAAAAATATGTTCAGTAGGTCAAATATGGACTTCTGTACAGCCATAACATGTAAAAACAAAAAACAAAAAAAATACAAAAGTAAAACCTTTTGTGGAACTTTTGGCTAGTAATGGGAAACAGACGGGAATTAATATGTAAAGTAAGTTAGTGTTTAAGTACTCTTGGGCCAAAAATATGTTCAGTAGGTCAAATATGGACTTCTGTACAGCCATAATATGTAAAAAAAATAAAAATAAAAATAAAAAACCTTAAAGAAAACTTTTGTGAAACATTTGGCTACTAATGGGAATCAGAAGGGAAGTCAATGAATATGTATAGTAAGTTAGTGTTTAAGGACTCTTGGGCCAAAAATATGTCCAGTAGGTCAAATATGGACTTCTGTACAGCCATAACATGTAAATAACATTTTTTTTAAAACTTGAAAAAAAACTTGAAAAAACCTTGAAAAAGAAACCTTTTGTGGAAGTTTTGGCTAGTAATGGGAATCAGAAGGGACGTAATATGTATAGTAAGAAATTGTTTAAGGACTATTGGGCCAAAAATATGTTCAGAAGGTCAAATATAGTCTTTTGTACAGCCATAACATTTAAAAAAGAAGATAATAATAATAATTTATAAACCTTTTGTGGAGCTTTTGGCTAGTAATGGGAATTGTAAGTTAGTGCTTAAGGACTCGTGGGCAAAATATATGTCCAGTAGGTCAAATATGGACTTCTTTACAGCCATAACAGGTAAATTAATTTTTTTTTAAAAACTTGAAAAAAAACTTGAATTTTTTTTAAAAAAAAACCTTGAAAAAAAACCCTTTTGTGGAACTTTTGGTTAGTAATGGGAATCAGAAGGGAAGTAATATGTATAGTAAGTAAGTGTTTAAGGACTCTTGGGCCAAAAATATGTTCAATAGATCAAATATGGACTTCTGTACAGCCATAACATGTAAAAATAATAATAATAATAATTTAAAAACCTTTTGTGGAACTTTTGGCTAGTAATGGGAATTAGAAGGGAAGTCAATGAGTATGTATTTTAAGTTAGTGTTTAAGGGCTCTTGGGCAAAATATGTTTCCAGTAGGTCAAATATGGACTTCTTTACAGCCATAACAGGTAAATTACATTTTTTTAAAAACTTGAAAAAACCTTGAAAAAAAACCCTTTTGTGGAACTTTTGGCTAGTAATTGGAATCAAAAGGAAAGTCAATAAATATGTAAAGAAAGTTAGCGTTTAATTACTCTTGGGCCAAAAATATGTTCATTAGGTCAAATATGGACTTCTGTACAGCCATAATATGTAAAAAAATATCAATGAAAAATAAAAAACCTTAAAAAATAACTTTTGTGAAACTTTTGGCTAGTAATGGGAATCTGAAGGGAAGTCAATGAGTATGTATGGTAAGAAAGTGTTTAAGGACTCTTGGGCCAAAAAATGTTCAGTAGGTCAAATATGGATTTTCTGTACAGTTATAACATGTAAAAAAAAAAAAAAAATAAATAAAAAAGACTTTTAAAAAACTTTTTAAAAAACCTTGAGATAAAAATGTTGTGAAACATTTGGCTACTGATGGGAATCAGACAGGAAGTCAATGAATATGTATCGTCTCGGTTACGTATGTAACCCTCGTTCCCTGAAGGAGGGAACGGAGACGCCACGACGAATAGGAATCTCGCTCGCGAGAGCCAATCTACTTCGAGTAAAACTAAACGAGCCAATGCACATTGGCATGCAATGATTGCACCAGGTGCTCATGCCACGCAGCGCGGGTATAAATGAGACACAGGTGTTTGCATCAAGTTAGCTTTTTGCTGAGGAGCCGAGTAGGTAGACGGCACCCCAGCAGGGTGCAGAGGGCATGGCGACGGGACGTGGCGTCTCCGTTCCCTCCTTCAGGGAACGAGGGTTACATACGTAACCGAGACGTTCCCATTCAGTCGGTCACTCTCGACGCCACGTCGGAGTACCGACGAATAGGAATCCCTACCAAAGCGCCATGGCCTCTGGCCCCCGTCCAGTGCCCTGTGTGAGCCTCCTGAGCTCTCTTACCTGAAGAGACGGGGAGAAGTCTATCACTGCTGTTCCGCATGACCCGTTCAGTGACTATTGGATAACACTGGGAAAGCGTGCCCTAGTGAGGGGAACGCTGCGGAGCCCACATCGTACCCCGAAGGAGTTATGTGGAGTACAATGCTGAGCCGTAGCCCGCAAAGGAGAGAGGGGGCTCAGTCCCAGTGACGGGAAGGCTCTCCCAAGGGAAAGACACGGGCTTCCCGTAGGAGCGACCGTGGAAAAATATATGGGATCCCCGCAGGGTCACTCATATATCCCCAGCCCAGTACCGGTTCTCAAGGATTCAGCGGTAAGGGGCCTGATGCCAGACGTTCCGCCACGTCCGGCACCGAGGGAGATGGAGGACTCGACAGAGTTTGCTTCTGGAGAATAAAGCGCCGGGGCGCAGCAAGCCGACAAGAGCCAGGGCCTCTCAGTGCTTCTACCCGTTTGAGGTGAGAACACAGGAGGACACTGGCTCTACACGTAGGCTATAGAATCTAGCGAACGTGTTGGGTGTCGCCCAGCCCGCAGCTCTACAGATGTCTGACAGCGAGGCGCCACGTGCCAGCGCCCAGGAGGATGCAACACTTCTAGTAGAGTGTGCTCGCACCCTGAGCGGACAGGGCACACCTTGTGCTTGGTAAGCCAAGGTGATGGCATCCACTATCCAGTGGGCCATCCTCTGCTTGGAGACAGCCTTTCCCTTCTGCTGGCCTCCGTGACAGACAAAGAGCTGATCTGAGGTTCTGAAGCTTTGAGTTCTATCCACGTAGATCCGCAGAGCGCGGACGGGACAGAGCAAAGCTAGGGCTGGGTCTGCCTCCTCCAGGGGCAGCGCTTGCAGGTTCACCACCTGGTCCCTGAAGGGAGTGGTAGGAACCTTGGGCACATAGCCAGGCCGGGGTCTCAGTACCACGTGGGTGTCACCCGGCCCGAAATCTAGGCACGATTCGTCGACCGAAAATGCCTGCAGGTCCCCTACCCTCTTGATGGAGGCCAGTGCGGCCAACAGCAAAGTCTTCATAGACAGAATCTTAAGCTCTGCTGACCGCAAGGGCTCAAATGGGGCATTCTGAAGTGCTCGGAGCACCAGAGCAAGATCCCAAGAGGGTATGGAGGGGGGTCGAGGAGGATTTAACCGTCTCGCCCCCCTGAGGAACCTGACGACCAGGTCGTGCTTCCCAACTGTCTTACCTTCTACGTGGTCGTGATAGGCAGATATTGCAGCAACATAGACCTTGAGGGTGGAGGGCGACAGCCTACGCTCCAACCCTCGTTGCAGGAAGGAAAGCACAGACGCGATCGAACATCTTCGGGGGTCTTCTCGGCAAGAAGAACACCACTCGACGAACAGGTTCCACTTCAAAGCATAAGCCTGTCTTATAGACGGTGCACGTGCCGAAGTGATGGTGTTAACTACCTCTTGGGGTAAGTCACCTAGAACCTCCGCGTCCCGTCCAGGGGCCAAACATGAAGCTTCCACAGATCTGGACGCGGGTGCCACAGGGTGCCCCGTCTCTGAGTCAGAAGGTCCTTCCTCAGAGGAATCGGCCAAGGAGGGGCTGTCGCCAGGAGCATAAGTTCTGGGAACCAGGACCGGTTGGGCCAGTAAGGCGCCACCAACAGGACCTGCTCCTCGTCCTCCCTGACCTTGCACAGTGTCTGTGCAAGTAGGCTCACTGGGGGAAACGCATATTTGCGCAGCCCCTGGGGCCAGCTGTGCGCAAGTGCATCCGTGCCGAGTGTACCCTCGGTCAGCGAATAGAACCACTGGCAGTGGGACGTTTCTGGGGAGGCAAACAGGTCGACCTGTGCCGCCCCGAACTGTCTCCAAATCAGCTGAACCACCTGGGGGTGGAGTCGCCATTCCCCTGGGAGCGCAGCTCGTGAAAGCTCGTCGGCCACACGGTTGTTCACACCAGGGACATGAATGGCCCGAAGCGACCTCAGACACTTCTGACTCCAGAGGAGGAGATGGCGGGCGAGTTGCGACATGCGACGGGAGCGTAGACCACCTTGTCGGTTGATATACGCAACGGTCGCGGTGTTGTCCGTGCGGACCAGTACATCTTTGCCCCGTAGCAGCCTTTTGAGGCGGCTCAGAGCGAGATGCACTGCTAGCAACTCGAGGCAGTTGATGTGCCAATGCAGGTGCGGGCCCGTCCAAACCCCTGACACTGCATGCCCGTTGTACGTGGCTCCCCAGCCCATGGCAGAGGCATCCGTGAAGACCACAGCATGCCTGGACACCTGTTCCAGAGGCACTCCGGCCCGAAGGAACGAGGGGTCTGACCATGGGCTGAAGGATTGGCGGCAGGCCGGTGTGATGCTCACCCGGTGAGTGCCGCGTTGCCACGCCCATCTCGGGACTCGGCCGTGTAGCCAATGCTGAAGCGGTCTCATATGAAGCAAGCCTAGCGGTGTTACTGCCGCTGCGGCTGCCATATGCCCCAGGAGCCTCTGAAATTGTTTCAGTGGAACCGCCATCCTGCCTTGAAACGTGTTCAGGCAGTTCAGCATCGACTGGACGCGCTCCTCTGTGAGGCGCGCTGTCCGTCCGACCGAATCTAACTCCATACCGAGAAAAGAGATCCTCTGCACGGGGGCGAGTTTGCTCTTCTCCCAGTTGACCCGAAGACCCAACTGGCTGAGGTGTCTGAGCACCCGGTCCCTGTGTTCGCACAACTGATCCCTGGACTGTGCTAGAATGAGCCAGTCGTCGAGATAGTTGAGGATGCGAACGCCCTGTTCTCTCATGGGCACAAGGGCCCCCTCCGTGACTTTCGTGAAGACACGGGGGGACAGGGACAGCCCGAAGGGCAGGACTTTGTACTGATATGCTCGACCCTCGAACGCAAAGCGCAGAAACGGCCTGTGTCGAGGAAGAATCGAAACATGAAAGTACGCGTCCTTCAGGTCGATCGCTGCAAACCAATCTTGGGGACGGATGCATTCGAAGATGCGTTTCTGCGTGAGCATCTTGAAGGGTAGCTTGTGAAGGCTCCGATTCAAGACTCGCAGGTCCAAGATTGGCCGTAACCCACCGGTCTTCTTGGGTACAATGAAGTACGGGCTGTAGAAGCCTGTCTTCATATCGGCTGGAGGGACCGGCTCTATCGCGTCCTTCGCCAGTAGGACTGCGATCTCCGCACGCAGGACATGGGCGTCTGCGGCGTTCACCGAAGTGAAGCGGACGCCCTTGAACCTGGGGGGACGCCGGGCGAACTGAATCGCATAGCCGAGCCTGATGGTCCGAATGAGCCAGCGAGACGGACTGGGGAGCGCTAGCCAGGCTCGCAGAGACCGTGCAAGCGGGACCAAAGGGACCACCGGCGTACCCACCGTGGGGCAGCGAGGTGGAATGCAGGTACCGGGCTGAGGCGGCTGTCTCGTGGAGGCGGCCCGCAGCGGGGTGTGAGTGTGCATTGCAACACTTACCTGATTCCACAGGTGGGCAGAAGGACCGTGAGGGGATCGTCCACTGCTGCCCGCTGGCGAAGGGGGAGGATGAGTGTGGTCCGGGGTTTGACCGGTCACAACCCTCCGAGCCCCCTGGGGACCCGGAGATAGTGGAAACTGCTCTTTTATTGAGAATTTGGGTACCGCTGGGGCTGGCCGGAACACAAGATTCTCCACCCGGCCCTCCTCCGGGGGATGGAGCGGTGCGGTCACCGTCTCCAGAAGAGCAGTCCTCCCCATCTCCAGGTCGCCCGTCTCAGGGCCGCTTGCCCTTGCTCTTGCCACCCCTCTTGGCAGCGGCCTGGACGGGCGGGGCGGCCTGCTTACGCCCGGCTCCACGACGTCGCTTGGGTGGAGGCTGCTGCTGCGACGCGGGAGCGGAGGCAGACGCAGGCGGCCGCCCTCGGCGACGAGCAGGCTGAGGCGCTGCCGGCGGCGGGGTGGAGACAGCAGCTGTCCGCCGTGGCAGGATGTGACTGATCGCCTCAGTCTGCTTCTGTGCGGCCGTGAACTGCTGGGCGAAGTTCTGGACCGCGTCGCCGAAGAGGCCGGTCTGGGACACGGGGGAATTAAGGAACCTGATCTTGTCGGTTTCCCTCATGTCAGCCAGACACAGCTAGAGATGGCGTTCCTGGACCACCATAGTGGACATCGCACGACCCACTGCCCGCGCCGTAACCTTCGTCGCACGAAGCGCGAGGTCCGTTGCGGTTCTCAGTTCCTGGAGAACTGCGGGATCGTGACCACCCTCGTGCAAGGTCCTCAGTGCCTGGGCCTGATGGACCTGCAACAACGCCATAGCGTGTAAGGAGGAGGCAGCATCCCCACAAGCCTGGTAGGCCTTACCGATCAGATCGGACGAGTACCTACAGGCCCGGGAGGGGAGACACGGGTTCCCCCTAGAACTGGAGTTAGGGCACAGTTGCATGGCAACGGCCCGTTCCACGGGAGGAACCTGCGTGTAACCCTTCTGCTCTCCCCCATCGAGGGTGGTGAGGGAGGAGGAGCCACTGGGCCGGTTTCGGGCAGTGAAAGGTGCCGTCCATGACCTAGTGAGCTCGTCATGCACCTCCGGAAAGAAAGGAACCGGGGTGGGGCGCTGAGAACCAGCACGGGCCACCCCGAGAAACCAATCGTCCAGCCTTGAGGGTTCGGGACACGGTGGAGGGTTCCACACGAGCCCGACTCTCTCAGCGGCCCGGGAAAGCATGGCCATCATTTCCGGATCCGTATCGGGCACAGCGGATCTTCCCGAAGGAGCCCCCTGCGCCGACACGTCATCTCCAGAAACTTCTGACCCTCCCTCCGATGCAGCGATGGACATCCGATCGTCAAGAGGAGCCCCGAAGGATACGGATGGTACACACCTCGTGGGTGGCCCACCGCGTTCCAACGGCAGCTCTACTGGCTGCGAAGTGCGGGAGGAGTGAGGGTTCCCCGGGGGTTGGTTCCCTGGGGGAAGCGCGCTCACCGTAACCCTCAGATCACCCGTGCTACTGCCTGAAGTAACCCTCTGTGGAGGATTAGATCGAGGCAGAGGCACGGGGACTCCACCCCTTACGAGATGGAGTCTCGACCGCAACTCCGAGATGGTCATGTTCCCGCAGTGAGAACATGAGTCATCCACGAGCGCTGCCTCAGCGTGCTGAACGCCCAAACACGAGATACAGCGCTTGTGACCATCCCTCGGTGACAGATAACCACCGCATCCAGAAACACACAGATAGAATGTCATCCTGAAAAGGACGCAAGCTCTATCTGTGTTGCTCTAATAGAAGGACGCTCTCCTTGGTGCTGAAGCACGCAGGGGGAGGGGTCGCGGTGACACAGTCAGGGGATAGTGCAGCCTGACGTGCGCGCTCTCTCTCACACGAAGGCGCTCTCTTACCAGCCGTAAGAACGGCTTTTCAGCGCTCTCCACCTAGCGCACCGAACCAGCTGTGAGAACAGCCTTTGTGTTTGCTCAGAAAAGAGGAAGAGAGATGATCACAGAACCACACGACCCGCTGCAGTGCCGTCACACCAACACCGACTGAAGAGATCGCTTCCAAAAGGGCAGGCTTCTTTCCAGTCAGGACTGCGAAGTAGAGAGTGATATCTGGCTGAACCATCTACCACTCGGCTCCGAAGCAAAAAGCTAACTTGATGCAAACACCTGTGTCTCATTTATACCCGCGCTGCGTGGCATGAGCACCTGGTGCAATCATTGCATGCCAATGTGCATTGGCTCGTTTAGTTTTACTCGAAGTAGATTGGCTCTCGCGAGCGAGATTCCTATTCGTCGGTACTCCGACGTGGCGTCGAGAGTGACCGACTGAATGGGAAAGAAAGTTATTGTTTAAGGACTCTTGGTCCAAAAATATGTTCAATAGGTCAAATATGGACTTCTGTACAGCCATAACATGTAAAAAAGAAAATAATAATAATAATTTAAAAACCTTTTGTGGAACTTTTGGCTAGTAATGGGAATTAGAAGGGAAGTCAATGAGTATGTATTTTAAGTTAGTTTTTAAGGGCTCTTGGGCAAAATATATGTCCAGTAGGTCAAATATGGACTTCTTTACAGCCATAACAGGTAAATTAATTTTTTTTTAAAACTTGAAAAAACCTTAAAAAATAACTTTTGTGAAACTTTTGGCTAGTAATGGGAATCTGAAGGGAAGTCAATGAGTATGTATGGTAAGAAAGTGTTTAAGAACTCTTGGGCCAAAAAATGTTCAGTAGGTCAAATATGGATTTTCTGTACAGTTATAACATGTAAAAAAAATAAATAAATAAATAAAAAAGACTTTTAAAAAACTTTTTAAAAAACCTTGAGATAAAAATGTTGTGAAACATTTGGCTACTGATGGGAATCAGACGGGAAGTCAATGAATATGTATAGAAAGTTATTGTTTAAGGACTCTTGGTCCAAAAATATGTTCAATAGGTCAAATATGGACTTCTGTACAGCCATAACATGTAAAAAAGAAAATAATAATAATAATTTAAAAACCTTTTGTGGAACTTTTGGCTAGTAATGGGAATTAGAAGGGAAGTCAATGAGTATGTATTTTAAGTTAGTTTTTAAGGGCTCTTGGGCAAAATATATGTCCAGTAGGTCAAATATGGACTTCTTTACAGCCATAACAGGTAAATTAATTTTTTTTTAAAACTTGAAAAAACCTTGAAAAAAAAACCTTTTGTGGAACTTTTGGCTAGTAATGGGAATCAGAAGGAAAGTCAATGAATATGTATAGTGAGTTAGTGTTTAAGGACTCTTGGGCCAAAAAATGTTCAGTAGGTCAAATATGGACTTCTGTACAGCCATAACATGTAAAAATAATAATAATAATAATTTAAAAACCTTTTGTGGAACTTTTAGCTAGTAATGAGAATCAAAAGGGAAGTAATGAGCATGTATAGTAAGTAAGTGTTTAAGGACTCTTGGGCCAAAAATATGTTCAATAGGTCAAATATGGACTTCTGTACAGCCATAACATGTAAAAAAGAAAATAATAATAATAATTTAAAAACCTTTTGTGGAACTTTTGGCAAGTAATGGGAATCAGAAGGAAAGTCAATGAGTATGTATTTTAAGTTAGTTTTTAAGGGCTCTTGGGCAAAATATATGTCCAGTAGGTCAAATATGGACTTCTTTACAGCCATAACAGGTAAATTAATTTTTTTTTAAAACTTGAAAAAACCTTAAAAAATAACTTTTGTGAAACTTTTGGCTAGTAATGGGAATCTGAAGGGAAGTCAATGAGTATGTATGGTAAGAAAGTGTTTAAGAACTCTTGGGCCAAAAAATGTTCAGTAGGTCAAATATGGATTTTCTGTACAGTTATAACATGTAAAAAAAATAAATAAATAAATAAAAAAGACTTTTAAAAAACTTTTTAAAAAACCTTGAGATAAAAATGTTGTGAAACATTTGGCTACTGATGGGAATCAGACGGGAAGTCAATGAATATGTATAGAAAGTTATTGTTTAAGGACTCTTGGTCCAAAAATATGTTCAATAGGTCAAATATGGACTTCTGTACAGCCATAACATGTAAAAAAGAAAATAATAATAATAATTTAAAAACCTTTTGTGGAACTTTTGGCTAGTAATGGGAATTAGAAGGGAAGTCAATGAGTATGTATTTTAAGTTAGTTTTTAAGGGCTCTTGGGCAAAATATATGTCCAGTAGGTCAAATATGGACTTCTTTACAGCCATAACAGGTAAATTAATTTTTTTTTAAAACTTGAAAAAACCTTGAAAAAAAAACCTTTTGTGGAACTTTTGGCTAGTAATGGGAATCAGAAGGAAAGTCAATGAATATGTATAGTGAGTTAGTGTTTAAGGACTCTTGGGCCAAAAAATGTTCAGTAGGTCAAATATGGACTTCTGTACAGCCATAACATGTAAAAATAATAATAATAATAATTTAAAAACCTTTTGTGGAACTTTTAGCTAGTAATGAGAATCAAAAGGGAAGTAATGAGCATGTATAGTAAGTAAGTGTTTAAGGACTCTTGGGCCAAAAATATGTTCAATAGGTCAAATATGGACTTCTGTACAGCCATAACATGTAAAAAAGAAAATAATAATAATAATTTAAAAACCTTTTGTGGAACTTTTGGCAAGTAATGGGAATCAGAAGGAAAGTCAATAAATATGTATAGTGAGTTAGTGTTTAGGACTCTTGGGCCAAAAAATGTTCAGTAGGTCAAATATAGACTGCTGTACAGCCATAACATGTAAAAACAAAAAAAATACAAAAGTAAAACCTTTTGTGGAACTTTTGGCTAGTAATGGGAAACAGACGGGAAGTCAATAAATATGTAAAGTAAGTTAGCGTTTAATTACTCTTGGGCCAAAAATATGTTCAGTAGGTCAAATATGGACTTCTGTACAGCCATAATATGTAAAAAAATAAAAAATAAAAAACCTTAAAAAAAAAATTTTGTGAAACTTTTGGCTAGTAATGGGAATCTGAAGGGAAGTCAATGAGTATGTATGGTAAGAAAGTGTTTAAGGACTCTTGGGCCAAAAAATGTTCAGTAGGTCAAATATGGATTTTCTGTACAGTTATAACATGTAAAAATTTTTTTTAAAAAAATAAAAAAGATTTTAAAAAAACTTTTAAAAAAACCTTGAGATAAAACTTTTGTGAAACATTTGGCTACTGATGGGAATCAGACGGGAAATCAATGAATATGTATAGAAAGTTATTGTTTAAGGACTCTTGGTCCAAAAATATGTTCAATAGGTCAAATATGCACTTCTCTACAGCCATAACGTCAAAAAAAAATTTTTTTTTAAATGTAAAACATTTTGTGGAACTTTTGGCTAGTAATGGGAAACAGACGGGAAGTCAATAAATATGTAAAGTAACTTAGTGTTTAAGTACTCTTGGGCCAAAAATATGTTCAGTAGGTCAAATATGGACTTATGTACAGCCATAACATGTAAAAACAAAAAAACAAAAAAAATACAAAAGTAAAACCTTTTGTGGAACTTTTGGCTAGTAATGGGAAACAGACGGGAAGTCAATAAATATGTAAAGTAAGTTAGTGTTTAAGTACTCTTGGGCCAAAAATATGTTCAGTAGGTCAAATATGGACTTCTGTACAGCCATAATATGTAAAAAAATAAAAATAAAAATAAAAAACCTTAAAGAAAACTTTTGTGAAACATTTGGCTACTAATGGGAATCAGAAGGGAAGTCAATGAATATGTATAGTAAGTTAGTGTTTAAGGACTCTTGGGCCAAAAATATGTTCAGAAGGTAAAATATAGTCTTCTGTACAGCCATAACATTTAAAAAAGAAAATAATAATAATAATTTATAAACCTTTTGTGGAACTTTTGGCTAGTAATGGGAATTAGAAGGGAAGTCAATGAGTATGTATTGTAAGTTAGTGTTTAAGGACTCTTGGGCAAAATATATGTCCAGTAGGTCAAATATGGACTTCTTTACAGCCATAACAGGTAAATTAAATTTTTTTAAAAACTTGAAAAAAACACTTGAAAAAACCTTGAAAAAAAACCCTTTTGTGGAACTTTTGGCTAGTAATGGGAATCAGAAGGGATGTAATATGTATAGTAAGAAATTGTTTAAGGACTCTTGGGCCAAAAATATGTTCAGAAGGTAAAATATAGTCTTCTGTACAGCCATAAAATTTAAAAAAGAAAATAATAATAATAATTTATAAACCTTTTGTGGAGCTTTTGGCTAGTAATGGGAATTGTAAGTTAGTGCTTAAGGACTCGTGGGCAAAATACATGTCCAGTAGGTCAAATATGGACTTCTTTACAGCCATAACAGGTAAATTAATTTTTTTTTAAAAACTTGAAAAAAAAACTTGAAAAAAAAACTTGAAAAAACCTTGAAAAAAAAACCTTTTGTGGAACTTTTGGTTAGTAATGGGAATCAGAAGGGAAGTAATATGTATAGTAAGTAAGTGTTTAAGGACTCTTGGGCCAAAAATATGTTCAATAGATCAAATATGGACTTCTATACAGCCAAAACATGTAAAAATAATAATAATAATAATTTAAAAACCTTTTGTGGAATTTTTGGCTAGTAATAGGAATCTGAAGGAAAGTCAATAAATATGTATAGTGAGTTCGTTTTTAAGGACTCTTGGGCCAAAAAAATTTCAGTAGGTCAAATATAGACTTCAGTACAGCTATAACATATAAAAAAAATAAATAAAAATAAAAAACCTTAAAAATAACTTTTGTGAAACATTTGGCTACTAATAGGAATCAGAAGGGAAGTCAATGATTATGTATAGTAAGTTAGTGTTTAAGGACTCTTGGGCCAAAAATATGTTCAGAAGGTCGAATATAGTCTTCTGTACAGCCAAAACATTTAAAAAAGAAAATAATAATAATAATTTATAAACCTTTTGAGGAACTTTTGGCTAGTAATGGGAATTAGAAGTGATGTCAATGACTATGTATTGTAACTTATTGTTTAAGGACTCTTGGGCAAACTATATGTCCAGTAGGTCAAATATGGACTTCTTTACAGCCATAACATGTAAAAATGAAAATAATAATAATAATTTAAAAATCTTTTGTGGAACTTTTGGCTAGTAATGGGAATCAGAAGGCAAGTCAATGAATATGTATAGTAAGTCAGTGTATAAGGACTCTTGGGCCAAAAATATATTCAGTATATCAAATATGGAGTTCTGTACAGCCATAACAGGTAAATTAAATTAAAAAAAAAAAACTTGGAAAAAAAAACGTGAAAAAACCTTGAAAAAAAAGCCTTTTGTGGAACTTTTGGCTAGTAATGGGAATCAGAAGGAAAGTCAATGAATATGTATAGTGAATTAGTGTTTAAGGACTCTTGGGCCAAAAAATGTTCAGTAGGTCATATATAAACTTCTGTACAGCTATAACATGTAAAAAATAATTTAAAAAAAAACCTTAAAAAAACTTTTGTGAAACATTTGGCTGCTAATGGGAATCAGAAGGGACGTAATATGTATGACTCTTGGGCCAAAAAATGTTCAGTAGGTCAAATATGGATTTTCTGTACAGCGATAACATGTAAAAATTTTTTTAAAAAAACCTTGAGAAAAAACCTTGAGAAAAAACTTTTGTTAAACATTTGGCTGCTGATGGGAATCAGACGGGAAGTCAATGAATATGTATAGTAAGTTATTGTTTAAGGACCCTTGGGCAAAATATATGTCCAGTAGGCCAAATATGGACTTCTTTACAGCCATAACAGGTAAATTAAATTTTTAAAAAAAACTTTAAAAACCTTGAAAAGAAACCCTTTTGTGGAACTTTTGTCTAGTAATGGGAATCAGAAGGGAAGTAATGAGTATCTATAGTAAGTAAGTGTTTAAGGACTCTTGGGCCAAAAAATTTTCAGTAGGTCAAATATGGACTTCTGTACAGCCATAATATGTAAAAAAAAATATAAAAAAAATAAAAAACCTTTAAAAAAAAACGTTTATGAAACTTTTGGCTAGAGATGGGAATCTGAAGGGAAGTCAATGAATATGTATAGTGAGTTAGTTTCTAAGGACTCTTGAGCCAAAAATTGTTCAGTAGGTCAAATATGGACTTCTGTACAGCCATAATATTTAAAATAAATAAATAAATGAAAAAAAATAAAAAAACCTTAAAAAAAAACTTTTATGAAACTTTTGGCTAGTAATGGGAATCTGAAGGGAAGTCAATGAATATGTATAGTGAGTTAGTTTCTAAGGACTCTTGAGCCAAAAAATGTTCAGTAGGTCAAATATGGACTTCTGTACAGCCATAATATTTAAAAAAAATAAATAAATAAAAATAAATAAAAAACCTTAAAAAAAAACTTTTATGAAACTTTTGGCTAGTAATGGGAATCTGAAGGGAAGTCAATGAATATGTATAGTGAGTTAGTTTCTAAGGACTCTTCAGCCAAAAAATGTTCAGTAGGTCAAATATGGATTTTCTGTACAGCTATAACATGTAAAAAAAATAAATAAAGATAAAAAACCTTAAAAATAACTTTTGTGAAACATTTGGCTACTAATAGGAATCAGAAGGGAAGTCAATGAATATGTATAGTAAGTTAGTGTTTAAGGACTCTTGGGCCAAAAATATGTTCAATAGGTCAAATATGGACTTCTGTACAGCCATAACATGTAAAAAATAAAATGATAAGAATAATTTAAAAACCTTTTGTGGAACTTTTGGCAAGTAATGGGAATCAGAAGGAAAGTCAATGAATATATATAGTGAGTTAGTTTTTAAGGACTCTTGGGCCAAAAAATGTTCAGTAGGTCAAATATGATCTTCTGTACAGCCATAATATGTAAAAAAAATAAATAAATAAAAAAACTTTAAAAAAAACTTTTGTAAAACTTTTGGCTAGTAATGGGAATCTGAAGGGAAGTCAATGAATATGTATAGTGAGTTAGTTTCTAAGGACTCTTGAGCCAAAAAATGTTCAGTAGGTCAAATATGAACCTTAAAAAAGACTTTTGTGAAACATTTGGCTGCTAATGGGAATCAGAAGTTAAGTCAATGAATATGTAAAGTAAGTTAGTGTTTAAGTACTCTTGGGCCAAACATATTTCAGTTGGTCAAATATGGACTTCTGTACAGCCATAACATGTAAAAAAAATAAATAAATAAAAAAGTAATACCTTTTGTGAAACTTTTGGCTAGTAATGGGAATCTGAACGGAAGTCAATATGTATAGTAAGTAAGTGTTTAAGGACTCTTGGGCCAAAAATATGTTCAATAGGTCAAATATGGACTTCTGTAGAGCCATAACATATAAAAAATGGAAATCAGAAGGGTGTATGTATGTATAGTATTTTATGTATTAGTAAGGGCTCTTGGGACAAAAATATGTTCAGTAGGTCAAATATCGTCTTCTCTACAGATATAACATGTAAAAAAAAAATAAAAAAACTTTTGTGGACCCTTCGGCCAAAAATGGAAATCCGAAGGGAAGTCAATGATGTATAGTATATAGTAAGTTCATTTTCTTGGACTCTTTGGTCAAAAATATGTTCATTAGGTAAATTAGTAATAAGTTCATGATCGAGGGCTCTTGGGCAGAAATATGTTCTGTGGGTCAAATATGGACTTCTGTATGGCTGATTTAACATCAGAAGGAGTCTTTGAGAATATATAGTTGAAAACCTTGTGTTGACCCCTTGGTCAGACATGTTCAGTATGTCCTGCTACACTAAAGTAATCCAGTGAGGAACACACTTAAAATGTTATGTTTTTCTCTGCTTACAAAACAGAATTATTCCGTTGTGCATTGAAGAAAACATGTGTGCTGTTGTAGTGCATTGCATACATGAACTCGTGCATTGAAGAGATAAGTGCGTTTGCACTGCATTGCATACAAGAACTCGTTGTGAATTGAAGAGATACGTGCATTTGCATTGCATTGCAGACAAGAACTCGTTGTGCATTGAAGAGATACGTGCGTTTGCACTGCATTGCAGACAAGAACTCGTTGTGCATTGAAGAGATACGTGCATTTGCATTGCATTGTAGACAATAACTCGTTATGCATTGAAGAGATACGTGCTTTTGCATTGCAGACAATAACTCGTTGTGCGTTGAAGAGATAAGTGCGTTTGCATTGCATTGCATACAAGAACTCGTTGTGAATTGAAGAGATACGTGCATTTGCATTGCATTGCAGACAAGAATTCGTTGTGCATTGAAGAGATACGTGCGTTTGCACCGCATTGCAGACAAGAACTCGTGCATTGAAGAGATACGTGCGTTTGCACTGCATTGCAGACAAGAACTCGTTGTGCATTGAAGAGATACGTGCATTTGCATTGCATTGTAGACAATAATTCGTTATGCATTGAAGAGATACGTGCTTTTGCATTGCAGACAATAACTCGTTGTGCGTTGAAGAGATAAGTGCGTTTGCATTGCATTGCATACAAGAACTCATTGTGCATTGAAGAGATAAGTGCGTTTGCATTGCATGCAAAATTCGTTGTGCATTTAAGAGATAAGTGCTTCTGCATTGCATACAAGTACTCGTTCTACAATGAAGAGATTAGAGCTTTTGCATTGCAATGCATAAAAAAACTCGTGCATTGAAGAAATTAGTGCGTTTGCATTGCATTGCATGCAAAATTCGTTGTGCATTTAAGAGATAAGTGCTTCTGCATTGCATACAAGTACTCGTTCTACAATTAAGAGATTAGAGCTTTTGCATTGCAATGCATAAAAAAACTCGTGCATTGAAGAAATTAGTGCGTTTGCATTGCATTGCATACAATAACTCGAGATTAGTGCTTTTGCATTGCATTGCATACAAGAACTCGTTGTGCATTGAAGAGATAAGTGCGTTTGCATTGCATACAAAATTCGTTGTGCATTTAAGAGATAAGTGCTTCTGCATTGCATACAATAACTCGTTCTACATTGAAGAGATTAGAGCTTTTGCATTGCATTGCATACATGAACTCGTGCATTGAAGAGATAAGTGCGTTTGCACTGCATTGCATACAAGAACTCGTTGTGAATTGAAGAGATACGCGCATTTGCATTGCATTGCAGACAAGAACTCGTTGTGCATTGAAGAGATACGTGCGTTTGCACCGCATTGCAGACAAGAACTCGTGCATTGAAGAGATACGTGCGTTTGCATTGCAGACAAGAATTCGTTGTGCATTGAAGAGATAAGTGCGTTTGCATTGCATTGCATACAATAACTCGAGATTAGTGTTTTTGCATGGCATACAATAACTCGTCGTGCATTGAAGAGATAATTGATTTTGCATTACAGTCCATATAAGAACTCGTTGTGCATTGAATATATTAGTGCGTCTGCATTGCATACAAGAACTCGTGCTTGAGGAGATAAGTAATTTTGCAATACAATACATTTAAGAACTCGTTCTGTATAGAAGAGATTAGTGCTTTTGAATTACAGTGCATATAAAAACTTGAGCATTGAAGAGATTAGAGCTTTTGCATTACAATACATATAATAAATATTTGTGCATTGAAGAGACTAATGCTTTAACATTGCATACAATAACTCGTTCTTCATTGAAGAAATTAGTGCTTTTGCATTGCATTGCATTCAAAGAACTCGATGTGCATTGAATAATTGCAGACAAGAATACTATCGCTCTGCTTTGAACAGATGCATGCTTTTCTATTGCATACAAAATTCGTTGTGCATTAAGGAGATAAGTGCAATCTGCAATGTCATACAACATCATACATACGTGCTTTTGCATTGCATCCAAGAACTCGTTGTGCATATAAGTGCTTTTGCAATAGCAACATCTGTCTATTTAAAGGGTATGTCTCATATGTGCTGTTATCTCCAATTATAGCTCTGTTATCACTAATATGTAATTCTTCAAGTATTCCTCGGATAAAGTTATGTCGTGTGTGCAGTGCACGAAAAAATATGTCCAGTTGGTCAAATATGGACTTCTGTACAATCATAGCAGTTAAATATATTAAAAAACCTTGAAAAAACCTTGAAAAAAATATTTTGTGGAACTTTTGACTAGTAATGGGAATCAAAAGGGAAGTCAATGGGTATGTATAGTAAAGTTAGTGTTTAAGGACTCTTGGGCCAAAAATATATTCAGTAGGTCCAATGTGGAATTCTTTACAGCCATAACAGGTCAAATAAATAAAAAAAAAACGTGAAAATTTTTTTGAAAAAACCTTGAAAAAGAACCTTTTGTTGAACTTTTGGCTAGTAATGGGAATCAGAAAGGAGGTCAGTGAGTATGTATAGTAAGTTAGTATTTAAGGACTCGTGGGCCAAACAAATTTTCAATAAGTCAAATATGGACTTCTGTACAGCCATAACAGGTAAAAAAAAAATGTTAAAAACCTTTGGTGAACCTTTTGGCTAGTAATGAGAATTAGAAGGGAAGTTAATGAGTATGTATAGTAAGTTAGTATTAAAGGACTACTGGGCCATAAAAATGTTCAATGGGTCAAATATAGATTTCTGTACAGCCATAACATGTAAAAAATAAAAAAAAAATAAAAACTTTTTTGGAACTTTTGGCTAGTAATGGATATGAAAAGGGAAGTCAATGAGTAGTGTTAGTGTTTAAGGACTCTAGGGCCAAAAAAAGTGTTCATTAGGTCAAATATGGACTTCTGTACAGCCATAACATGTAAAAAATAAAAAAAAAATAAAAACTTTTTTGGAACTTTTGGCTAGTAATGGATATGAAAAGGGAAGTCAATGAGTAGTGTTAGTGTTTAAGGACTCTTGGGCCAAAAAAGTGTTGATTAGGTCAAATATTGACCTGTGCAGCCATAACATGTAAAAAAATAAAAATAAATAAATAAATAAATAAAAAACTTTCATGGAACTTTTGGCTACTAATGAGATTTAGAAGGAGAGTTCATGAGTATGTATAGTAAGTTAGTGTTTAAGGACTCTTGGGCCAAAAAAGTGTTTATTACGTCAAATATAAACTTCTGTACAAGCCATAACAAGTATAAAAAAAAAAAATCAAAAACCTTTCGTGGAACTTTTGGCTAGTAATGAGAATTAGAAGGGAAGTCAATGAGTATGTATTGTAAGTTAGTGTTTAAGGACTCTTGGGTCAAAAAATGCTCAATATGTCAAATATAGATATCTATACAGCCATAATATGTAAAAAAAAAAAATAATAATAATAATTTAAAAAACTTTTGTGGAACTTTTGGCTAGTAATGGGAATTAGATGGGAAGTCAAGGAGTATGTATAGTAAGTTAGTATTTAAGGACTTGTGGGCCAAAAAACTGTGCATTAGGTCAAATATTATACTTCTGTAAAGCCATAACATGTAAAAAAAAAAATTTAAAAACCTTTCGTGGAACTTTTGGCTATTAATGTGAATTAGATGGGAAGTTAATGAGTATGTGTAGTAAGTTAGTTTAAGGACTCTTGGGCCAAAAAAATTTCATTAGGTC
Organism: Rhinogobio ventralis; assembly: GCA_039654625.1. Lineage (NCBI taxonomy): Eukaryota > Metazoa > Chordata > Actinopteri > Cypriniformes > Gobionidae > Rhinogobio > Rhinogobio ventralis. The sequence goes on from CM077210.1 coordinate 19,191,176, forward strand.
AAAGATGGATTTCTGTACAGCCATAATATGTAAAAAATAAAATAATAATAATAATTTAAAAACCTTTTGTAGAACTTTTAGCTAGTAATTGGAATCAGAAGGGAAGTCAATGTGTAGTAAGTTAGTGTTTAAGGACTCTTGGGCCAAAAATATGTTCAAGTCAAATATGGACTTCTGTACAGCCATAACAGGTAAAAAAAAAAAAAGTAAAACCTTTCGTGGAACTTTTGGCTAGTAATGAGAATTAGAAGGGAAGTTAATGAGTATGTATAGTAAGTTAGTATTTAAGGACTCATGGGCCAAAACATTTTTCATTAGGTCAAATATAGACTTCTGTACAGCCATAACATGTAAAAAAACATGAAAGAAATATTTGAAAAAAAACTTGAAAAACCTTTAAAAAAAAAACTTTTTTGGAACTTTTGGCTAGTAATGAGAATTAGAAGGGAAGTTAATGGGTATGTATAGTAAGTTAGTGTTTAATGACTATTGGGCCAGAAAAATGTTCATTAGGTCAAATATAGATTTCTGTACAGCCATAACATGTAAAAAAGTAAATAATAATCAGTTAAAAATCTTTTGTGGAACTTTTGGCTAGTAATGGGAATAAGAAAGGAAGTCAATGAGTATGTATAGTAAGTTAGTGTTGAAGGAGTCGTGGACCAAAAATATGTCCAGTAGTACAAATTTGGCTAGTAATAATTTAAAATCTTTTGTGGATCTTTTGGCTAGTAATGGGATTCAGAAGAGGTCAATAAGTATTGTTAGTGTTTAAGGACTCTTGGGCCAAAAAAATGTTCATTAGGTCTAATATGGACTTCTGTACAGCCATAACATGTAAAAAAAAAATACAAAATAAAAAAAAAACTTTCATGGAACTTTTGGCTAGTAATGGAAATATGTATAGTAAGTTAGTGTTTAAGGTCTATTGGGCCAAAAATATTTTCAGTATTGGATAAAAGGTGGCTGATTTAACATCAGAAACCCTTTTGTGGAACCCTTGGCCAGACATATTTTCAGATGGTCAAATATGGACTTTTGTCTGGTTGATTTAACATAAGAAGAGTGATTGTGAAATATATAGTTGAAAACCTTTTGCGGCCCCTTTGGTCAGACATATATTCAGTATGTCCTGCTTACACTAAATTAATCCAGTGATGAACACATTTAAAATGTTACGTTTTCCTCTGCTTACCAAACTGAATAATTCCGTTGTTCATTGAGGAAAACACAACATGTGTGCTGTTGTAGTGTATTGCAACATGAACTAACTCATGCCGTTGTGCATTTAAATAACGTATTTGCTGTTGCATTGCACTGCATATACGATTTAATTCGCTGTGCATTGAATAATAAATATAAGAATAAAAGAATAAGGTCGCTCTGCTTTGAAGCGATACACATGCCTTTGCATTGCATACAAGAACTCGTGCATTGAAGAGGTAAGTGCTTTTGCATTGCATACAAGAACTCGTTGTGCATATAAGTGCTTTTGCAATATTTTTGCAACATCTGTCTATTCAAATAGTATATCTCATATACGCTGTGTCATCTCCAAGTATAGCTCTTTATCTCTAATATGTTATTCTTCAAGTATTCTTTGGATAAAATTATGTCGTCTATCTAATGTACTGCAATGGCATATATCTCCTCAGTCCACCTCGGAATGTTGTATTGCCGGGAGAAATCCATTATGCCGGGAAGTAGATAATTATGGCCTGTTGGATCTTTCTCGCCAACGAATCCTCAAACATTAAGTTTCTTATAAATTTCCTTTGACTCCTCCTCGTGTTAAATCAGCCAGAATGATCTTTCTGGCCGAAGAGTCCTCAAATATTAAATTACTATACACTATACATTGACTCCTTAAGTTAAATCAAGCTATACATTAGTACATGTTTGACTTACTGGACATATTCTTGACCAGACTCCTTGAACACTGACTTACTATACTCATTGACTCCTTATATTACGTCAGCCATACATTAGTCCAAATTTGACCTACTGTACCTATTTCCGGCCAAAGGGTCCGCGAAAGTATTCTGCTATATATTCTCATAGACTCCTTCTGATGTTAAATCAACCAGACAGTAGTAAATATGATCATTTTCAAGGACTCTTTGATCAAAATTATTTCCAATAGGTCAATTATGTAGATCCATAACATATAAAAAAAATGTTGTGGACCCTTCGGCCATAAATGGAAATCAGAAGGGTGTTTGTATAGTATGTATAGTAAGGGCTCTTGGGCCAGAAATATATTGTAGGTCAAATATGGACTTTTATACAGCCATAACAAGGTAAAAAAAAATTAAAAAGGAAAAACCTTTTGTGGAAATTTTGGTTAGTAATGGAATCAGAAGGGAAGTCAATGAGTGTGGATAGAAAGTCAATGTCAATGAGTATGTTAGTAAGTTAGTGTTTAAGGACTCTTGGGCCAAAAATATGTATTTAGTAGGCTATGTATAGACTTCTGTAAAAAACAAACAAAACAAAAAAAACTTTCAAAACCCTTAAAAAAACTTTTGTGGCACTTTTGGCTACTAATGGGAGTCAGAAGGGAAGTCGATGAATATGTTAGTAACTTAGTTTTTAAGGACTCGGGCCAAAAGTTCTACAAAAGTTTTTACAGAAATCAATCAAGAGTCCTTAAAAACCAAAGTACTATAAAAATACTCATTGACTTCCATTCTGATTCCCATTAGTAGCCAAAATTTCCACAAATTTTTTTTTTAAGGATTAAAAAACTGTTTATACATATTGTGGTTGTTCTGAACATATTTTTAATGAAAGAGTCTTTGAACATTGATTTTCTATCCATAGATATTAAATTATTATTATTATTATTTTTTACATGTTATGCCTGTACAGAATTCCATATTTGACCTACTGAACATATTATTGGCCTGAGTCCTTAAACAGTAATACATACTCATTGACTTTCTCTTCTGATTCCCATTAGTCAAACGTTCCACAAAATGTTTTTTTAAGGTTTTTTTTTTTTTTTTTTTTACATGTTATGGCTTTACATGTTTTGGCAAAAGACTCCTTAAACATTAACTTACTATACATACTCATAGACTTTCCTTCTGATTCCCATTACTAACCAAAATGTCCACGAAAGGTTTTTTTAAATGTTTTTTTTAATGTTTTTTTTTACGTTATGGCTGTACAGAAGTCCATATTTGACCAAATGAACATATTTTTGGCCCAAGAGACCGTAAACACTAACTTACTACTCAATGACTTCCCTTATTCTCATTACTAGCCAAAGGTTCCACGAAAGGTTTTTAACTTTTTTTTTACATGTTATGGCTGTATAGACGTCCATATTTGACCAAATGAACATATTTTTGGCCTAAGAGGCCTTAAACACTAACGTACTACTCATTGACTTCCCTTTAGATTCCCATTACCAGCCGAAAGTTCCACAAAAGGTTTTTAAAAATGTTTTTTTTTTTTTTTAAATTTATGTTTTTTTTTTTTTTTACATGTTATGGCAGTACAGAAGTCCATATTGGACCTAATGAACATATTTTTTGCCCAAGAGTTCTTAAACACTAACTTACTATACATATTCATTGACTTTCCAACTGAATCCCATTAGTAGCCAAAAGCTTAAGGTTTTTTTAAGGTTTTTTTTTTTCATGTTATGGCTGTACAGAAGTCTATATTTGACCTAATAAAATGTTTTTGGCCCAAGAGTCCTTAAACACTAACTTACTACTCATTGACCCCTTCTGATTCACATTACTAGCCAAAAGTTCCACAAAAGTTTTTAAAAAAATATATTTTCTTTTACTTGTTATGGCTGTACAGAAGTCTATATTTGACCAAATGAACATATTTTTGGCCCAAGAGTTTGTAAACACTAACTTACTATACATATTCATTGACTTTCCATTTGAATCCCATTAGTAGCTAAAAGTTCCATAAAAGGTTTTTTTAAGGTTTTTTTTTTATTTTTTATTTTTTTTCATGTTATGGTTGTACAGAAGTCTATATTTGACCTAATGAACATTTTTTGGCCCAAGAGTCCTTAAACACTAACTTACTATTGATTGACTTCCCATCTGAATACCATTACCAGCCAAAAGTTCCACAAAAGGTTTTTTTTATTATTATTTTTTACATGTTATGTCTGTACAGAAGTCTATATTGGACAAAATGAACATATTTTTGGCCCAAGAGTTCTTAAACACTAACTTACTATACATATTCATTGACTTTCCAACTGAATCCCATTAGTAGCCAAAAGCTTAAGGTTTTTTAAGGTTTTTTTTTTCATGTTATGGCTGTACAGAAGTCTATATTTGACCTAATAAAATGTTTTTGGCCCAAGAGTCCTTAAACACTAACTTACTACTCATTGACCCCTTCTGATTCACATTACTAGCCAAAAGTTCCACAAAAGTTTAAAAAAATATATATTTTCTTTTACTTGTTATGGCTGTACAGAAGTCTATATTTGACCAAATGAACATATTTTTGGCCCAAGAGTTTGTAAACACTAACTTACTATACATATTCATTGACTTCCCTTCTAATTCCCATTACTAGCCAAAAGTTCCACAAAAGGTTTTTAAATTATTATTATTATTTTCTGTTTTACATGTTATGGCTGTATAGACGTCCATATTTGACTTACTGGACATATTTTTGGCCCAAGAGTCCTTAAACACTAACTTACTATACAAACTCATTGACTTCCTTTCTAATTCCCATTACTAGCCAAAAGTTCCACAAAAGGTTTTTAAATTATTATTATTATTATTTTCTGTTTTACATGTTATGGCTGTATAGAAGTCCATATTTGACCTACTGAACATATTTTTGGCCTAAGAGACCTTTAACACTAACTTACTACTCATTGACTTCCCTTCAGATTCCCATTACTAGCCAAAAGTTCCACAAAAGGTTTTTTAAAGTTTTTTTTTATTTTATTTTTATTTTGTTTTACATGTTAAGGCTGTACAGAAGTCTATATTTGACCTAATGGAACATTTTTTTGGCCCAAGAGTCCTTAAACACTAACTTACTACTCATTGACCTCCCTTCTCATTCTCATTACTAGCCAAAAGTTCCACGAAAGGTTTTTCAAATTTTTTTTTTTACATGTTATGGATGTATAGATGTCCATATTTGACCTACTGAACATATTTTTGGCCTAAGAGACCTTAAACACTAACTTACTACTCATTGACTTCCCTTCAGATTCCCATTACCAGCCAAAAGTTCCACAAAAGGGTTTTTAATGGGTATGTAAGGTTTTTTTGTGGTTTTTTTTTTACATGTTATGGCTGTACAGAAGTCTATATGTGACCTAATTAACATTTTTTTGGCAAAAGAGTCCTTAAACAATAACTTACTATACATACTCATTGACTTCCCTTCTTCATCCCGTTACTAGCCAAAAGTTCCACAAATTTTTTTATATATATATATATATATTTTTTTTTTTTTTTTTCCATGTTAAGGCTGTACAGAAGTCTATATTTGACCTAATAGAATTTTTTTTTGGCCCACGAGTCCTTAAACACTAACTTACTACTCATTGCCTTCCCTTTGATTCCCATTACTAGCCAAAAGTTCCACAAAAGAGTTTTTTAATGGTTTTGTAAGGTTATTTTTTTTTTACTTGGCCCAAGAGTCCTTAAACACGCTACTACTCATTGACGTCCCTTCTCATTCTCATTACTAGCCAAAAGTTCGACGAAAGGTTTTTCACATTTTTTTTTTTACATGTTATGGATGTATAGATGTCCATATTTGACCTACTGAACATATTTTTGGCCTAAGAGACCTTAAACACTAACTTACTACTCATTGAGTTCCCTTCTTCATCCCGTTACTAGCCAAAAGTTCCACAAAAGGGTTTTTTAATGGTTTTGTAAGGTTTTTTTGTGGTTTTCTTTACATGTTATGGCTGTTCAGAAGTCCATATTTGACCTACTGAACATATTTTTGGCCCAAGAGGCCTTGTACACTAACTTACTGTACATATTAATTTACTTCCCTTCTGATTCCCATTACTAGCCAAAAGTTCCACAAAAGGTTTTTTAAAAATATATTTTCTTTTACTTGTTATGGCTGTACAGAAGTCTATATTTGACCAAATGAACATATTTTTGGCCCAAGAGTTTGTAAACACTAACTTGCTATACATATTCATTGACTTTCCATTTGAATCCCATTAGTAGCTAAAAGTTCCATAAAAGTTTTTTTTAAGGTTTTTTTTTTTTTCTTTTCATGTTATGGTTGTACAGAAGTCTATATTTGACCTAATGAACATTTTTTGGCCCAAGAGTCCTTAAACACTAACGTACTACTCATTGACGTCCCTTCAGATTCCCATTACCAGCTAAAAGTTCCACAAAAGGTTTAAAAAAAAAAAAAATTGTTGTTTTATTTATTTATTTTTTTTACATGTTATGTCTGTACAGAAGAATATATTGGAATAAATGAACATATTTTTGGCCCAAGAGTTCTTAAACACTAACTTACTATTGATTGACTTCCCATCTGAATACCATTACCAGCCAAAAGTTCCACAAAAGGTATTTTTTATTATTATTTTTTACATGTTATGTCTGTACAGAAGTCTATATTGGACCAAATGAACATATTTTTGGCCCAAGAGTTCTTAAACACTAACTTACTATACATATTCATTGACTTCCCTTCTAATTCCCATTACTAGCCAAAAGTTCCACAAAAGGTTTTTAAATTATTATTATTATTTTCTGTTTTACATGTTATGGCTGTATAGACGTCCATATTTGACTTACTGGACATATTTTTGGCCCAAGAGTCCTTAAATACTAACTTACTATACAAACTCATTGACTTCCTTTCTAATTCCCATTACTAGCCAAAAGTTCCACAAAAGGTTTTTAAATTATTATTATTATTATTTTCTGTTTTACATGTTATGGCTGTATAGAAGTCCATATTTGACCTACTGAACATATTTTTGGCCTAAGAGACCTTTAACACTAACTTACTACTCATTTACTTCCCTTCAGATTCCCATTACTAGCCAAAAGTTCCACAAAAGGTTTTTTAAAGTTTTTTTTTATTTTATTTTTATTTTGTTTTACATGTTAAGGCTGTACAGAAGTCTATATTTGACCTAATGGAACATTTTTTTGGCCCAAGAGTCCTTAAACACTAACTTACTACTCATTGACCTCCCTTCTCATTCTCATTACTAGCCAAAAGTTCCAAGAAAGGTTTTTCAATTTTTTTTTTTTACATGTTATGGATGTATAGATGTCCATATTTGACCTACTGAACATATTTTTGGCCTAAGAGACCTTAAACACTAACTTACTACTCATTGACTTCCCTTCAGATTCCCATTACTAGCCAAAAGTTCCACAAAAGGTTTTTTTTAAATATATTTTCTTTTACATGTTATGGCTGTACAGAAGTCTATATAGGACCTAATTAACATTTTTTTGGCCCAAGAGTCATTAAACACTATCTTACTAATTGACTTCCCTTCTCATTCCCATTACTAGCCAAAAGTTACACAAAATGTTTTTTTTTATTATTTTTCTTTACATGTTATGTCTGTACAGAAGTCTATATTGGACCAAATGAACATATTTTTGGCCCAAGAGTTCTTAAACATTAACTTACTATACATATTCATTGACTTCCCTTCTAATTCCCATTACTAGCCAAAAGTTCCACAAAAGGTTTTTAAATTATTATTATTATTTTCTGTTTTACATGTTATGGCTGTATAGACGTCCATATTTGACTTACTGGACATATTTTTGGCCCAAGAGTCCTTAAACACTAACTTACTATACAAACTCATTGACTTCCTTTCTAATTCCCATTACTAGCCAAAAGTTCCACAAAAGGTTTTTAAATTATTATTATTATTATTTTCTGTTTTACATGTTATGGCTGTATAGAAGTCCATATTTGACCTACTGAACATATTTTTGGCCTAAGAGACCTTTAACACTAACTTACTACTCATTGACTTCCCTTCAGATTCCCATTACTAGCCAAAAGTTCCACAAAAGGTTTTTTAAAGTTTTTTTTTATTTTATTTTTATTTTGTTTTACATGTTAAGGCTGTACAGAAGTCTATATTTGACCTAATGGAACATTTTTTTGGCCCAAGAGTCCTTAAACACTAACTTACTACTCATTGACCTCCCTTCTCATTCTCATTACTAGCCAAAAGTTCCAAGAAAGGTTTTTCAAATTTTTTTTTTACATGTTATGGATGTATAGATGTCCATATTTGACCTACTGAACATATTTTTGGCCTAAGAGACCTTAAACACTAACTTACTACTCATTGACTTCCCTTCAGATTCCCATTACTAGCCAAAAGTTCCACAAAAGGTTTTTTTTAAATATATTTTCTTTTACATGTTATGGCTGTACAGAAGTCTATATAGGACCTAATTAACATTTTTTTGGCCCAAGAGTCATTAAACACTATCTTACTAATTGACTTCCCTTCTCATTCCCATTACTAGCCAAAAGTTACACAAAATGTTTTTTTTTATTATTTTTTTTTACATGTTATGTCTGTACAGAAGTCTATATTGGACCAAATGAACATATTTTTGGCCCAAGAGTTCTTAAACACTAACTTACTATACATATTCATTGACTTCCCTTCTAATTCCCATTACTAGCCAAAAGTTCCACAAAAGGTTTTTAAATTATTATTATTATTTTCTGTTTTACATGTTATGGCTGTATAGACGTCCATATTTGACTTACTGGACATATTTTTGGCCCAAGAGTCCTTAAACACTAACTTACTATACAAACTCATTGACTTCCTTTCTAATTCCCATTACTAGCCAAAAGTTCCACAAAAGGTTTTTAAATTATTATTATTATTATTTTCTGTTTTACATGTTATGGCTGTATAGAAGTCCATATTTGACCTACTGAACATATTTTTGGCCTAAGAGACCTTTAACACTAACTTACTACTCATTGACTTCCCTTCAGATTCCCATTACTAGCCAAAAGTTCCACAAAAGGTTTTTTAAAGTTTTTTTTTATTTTATTTTTATTTTGTTTTACATGTTAAGGCTGTACAGAAGTCTATATTTGACCTAATGGAACATTTTTTTGGCCCAAGAGTCCTTAAACACTAACTTACTACTCATTGACCTCCCTTCTCATTCTCATTACTAGCCAAAAGTTCCAAGAAAGGTTTTTCAATTTTTTTTTTTACATGTTATGGATGTATAGATGTCCATATTTGACCTACTGAACATATTTTTGGCCTAAGAGACCTTAAACACTAACTTACTACTCATTGACTTCCCTTCAGATTCCCATTACTAGCCAAAAGTTCCACAAAAGGTTTTTTTTAAATATATTTTCTTTTACATGTTATGGCTGTACAGAAGTCTATATGTGACCTAATTAACATTTTTTTGGCAAAAGAGTCCTTAAACAATAACTTACTATACATACTCATTGACTTCCCTTCTTCATCCCGTTACTAGCCAAAAGTTCCACAAATTTTTTTATATATATATATATATATATTTTTTTTTTTTTTTTTCCATGTTAAGGCTGTACAGAAGTCTATATTTGACCTAATAGAATTTTTTTTTGGCCCACGAGTCCTTAAACACTAACTTACTACTCATTGCCTTCCCTTTGATTCCCATTACTAGCCAAAAGTTCCACAAAAGAGTTTTTTAATGGTTTTGTAAGGTTATTTTTTTTTTACTTGGCCCAAGAGTCCTTAAACACGCTACTACTCATTGACGTCCCTTCTCATTCTCATTACTAGCCAAAAGTTCGACGAAAGGTTTTTCACATTTTTTTTTTTTACATGTTATGGATGTATAGATGTCCATATTTGACCTACTGAACATATTTTTGGCCTAAGAGACCTTAAACACTAACTTACTACTCATTGAGTTCCCTTCTTCATCCCGTTACTAGCCAAAAGTTCCACAAAAGGGTTTTTTAATGGTTTTGTAAGGTTTTTTTGTGGTTTTCTTTACATGTTATGGCTGTTCAGAAGTCCATATTTGACCTACTGAACATATTTTTGGCCCAAGAGGCCTTGTACACTAACTTACTGTACATATTAATTTACTTCCCTTCTGATTCCCATTACTAGCCAAAAGTTCCACAAAAGGTTTTTTAAAAATATATTTTCTTTTACTTGTTATGGCTGTACAGAAGTCTATATTTGACCAAATGAACATATTTTTGGCCCAAGAGTTTGTAAACACTAACTTGCTATACATATTCATTGACTTTCCATTTGAATCCCATTAGTAGCTAAAAGTTCCATAAAAGTTTTTTTTAAGGTTTTTTTTTTTTTCTTTTCATGTTATGGTTGTACAGAAGTCTATATTTGACCTAATGAACATTTTTTGGCCCAAGAGTCCTTAAACACTAACGTACTACTCATTGACGTCCCTTCAGATTCCCATTACCAGCTAAAAGTTCCACAAAAGGTTTAAAAAAAAAAAAAATTGTTGTTTTATTTATTTATTTTTTTTACATGTTATGTCTGTACAGAAGAATATATTGGAATAAATGAACATATTTTTGGCCCAAGAGTTCTTAAACACTAACTTACTATTGATTGACTTCCCATCTGAATACCATTACCAGCCAAAAGTTCCACAAAAGGTATTTTTTATTATTATTTTTTACATGTTATGTCTGTACAGAAGTCTATATTGGACCAAATGAACATATTTTTGGCCCAAGAGTTCTTAAACACTAACTTACTATACATATTCATTGACTTCCCTTCTAATTCCCATTACTAGCCAAAAGTTCCACAAAAGGTTTTTAAATTATTATTATTATTTTCTGTTTTACATGTTATGGCTGTATAGACGTCCATATTTGACTTACTGGACATATTTTTGGCCCAAGAGTCCTTAAATACTAACTTACTATACAAACTCATTGACTTCCTTTCTAATTCCCATTACTAGCCAAAAGTTCCACAAAAGGTTTTTAAATTATTATTATTATTATTTTCTGTTTTACATGTTATGGCTGTATAGAAGTCCATATTTGACCTACTGAACATATTTTTGGCCTAAGAGACCTTTAACACTAACTTACTACTCATTTACTTCCCTTCAGATTCCCATTACTAGCCAAAAGTTCCACAAAAGGTTTTTTAAAGTTTTTTTTTATTTTATTTTTATTTTGTTTTACATGTTAAGGCTGTACAGAAGTCTATATTTGACCTAATGGAACATTTTTTTGGCCCAAGAGTCCTTAAACACTAACTTACTACTCATTGACCTCCCTTCTCATTCTCATTACTAGCCAAAAGTTCCAAGAAAGGTTTTTCAATTTTTTTTTTTTACATGTTATGGATGTATAGATGTCCATATTTGACCTACTGAACATATTTTTGGCCTAAGAGACCTTAAACACTAACTTACTACTCATTGACTTCCCTTCAGATTCCCATTACTAGCCAAAAGTTCCACAAAAGGTTTTTTTTAAATATATTTTCTTTTACATGTTATGGCTGTACAGAAGTCTATATAGGACCTAATTAACATTTTTTTGGCCCAAGAGTCATTAAACACTATCTTACTAATTGACTTCCCTTCTCATTCCCATTACTAGCCAAAAGTTACACAAAATGTTTTTTTTTATTATTTTTCTTTACATGTTATGTCTGTACAGAAGTCTATATTGGACCAAATGAACATATTTTTGGCCCAAGAGTTCTTAAACATTAACTTACTATACATATTCATTGACTTCCCTTCTAATTCCCATTACTAGCCAAAAGTTCCACAAAAGGTTTTTAAATTATTATTATTATTTTCTGTTTTACATGTTATGGCTGTATAGACGTCCATATTTGACTTACTGGACATATTTTTGGCCCAAGAGTCCTTAAACACTAACTTACTATACAAACTCATTGACTTCCTTTCTAATTCCCATTACTAGCCAAAAGTTCCACAAAAGGTTTTTAAATTATTATTATTATTATTTTCTGTTTTACATGTTATGGCTGTATAGAAGTCCATATTTGACCTACTGAACATATTTTTGGCCTAAGAGACCTTTAACACTAACTTACTACTCATTGACTTCCCTTCAGATTCCCATTACTAGCCAAAAGTTCCACAAAAGGTTTTTTAAAGTTTTTTTTTATTTTATTTTTATTTTGTTTTACATGTTAAGGCTGTACAGAAGTCTATATTTGACCTAATGGAACATTTTTTTGGCCCAAGAGTCCTTAAACACTAACTTACTACTCATTGACCTCCCTTCTCATTCTCATTACTAGCCAAAAGTTCCAAGAAAGGTTTTTCAAATTTTTTTTTTACATGTTATGGATGTATAGATGTCCATATTTGACCTACTGAACATATTTTTGGCCTAAGAGACCTTAAACACTAACTTACTACTCATTGACTTCCCTTCAGATTCCCATTACTAGCCAAAAGTTCCACAAAAGGTTTTTTTTAAATATATTTTCTTTTACATGTTATGGCTGTACAGAAGTCTATATAGGACCTAATTAACATTTTTTTGGCCCAAGAGTCATTAAACACTATCTTACTAATTGACTTCCCTTCTCATTCCCATTACTAGCCAAAAGTTACACAAAATGTTTTTTTTTATTATTTTTTTTTACATGTTATGTCTGTACAGAAGTCTATATTGGACCAAATGAACATATTTTTGGCCCAAGAGTTCTTAAACACTAACTTACTATACATATTCATTGACTTCCCTTCTAATTCCCATTACTAGCCAAAAGTTCCACAAAAGGTTTTTAAATTATTATTATTATTTTCTGTTTTACATGTTATGGCTGTATAGACGTCCATATTTGACTTACTGGACATATTTTTGGCCCAAGAGTCCTTAAACACTAACTTACTATACAAACTCATTGACTTCCTTTCTAATTCCCATTACTAGCCAAAAGTTCCACAAAAGGTTTTTAAATTATTATTATTATTATTTTCTGTTTTACATGTTATGGCTGTATAGAAGTCCATATTTGACCTACTGAACATATTTTTGGCCTAAGAGACCTTTAACACTAACTTACTACTCATTGACTTCCCTTCAGATTCCCATTACTAGCCAAAAGTTCCACAAAAGGTTTTTTAAAGTTTTTTTTTATTTTATTTTTATTTTGTTTTACATGTTAAGGCTGTACAGAAGTCTATATTTGACCTAATGGAACATTTTTTTGGCCCAAGAGTCCTTAAACACTAACTTACTACTCATTGACCTCCCTTCTCATTCTCATTACTAGCCAAAAGTTCCAAGAAAGGTTTTTCAATTTTTTTTTTTACATGTTATGGATGTATAGATGTCCATATTTGACCTACTGAACATATTTTTGGCCTAAGAGACCTTAAACACTAACTTACTACTCATTGACTTCCCTTCAGATTCCCATTACTAGCCAAAAGTTCCACAAAAGGTTTTTTTTAAATATATTTTCTTTTACATGTTATGGCTGTACAGAAGTCTATATGTGACCTAATTAACATTTTTTTGGCAAAAGAGTCCTTAAACAATAACTTACTATACATACTCATTGACTTCCCTTCTTCATCCCGTTACTAGCCAAAAGTTCCACAAATTTTTTTATATATATATATATATATATTTTTTTTTTTTTTTTTCCATGTTAAGGCTGTACAGAAGTCTATATTTGACCTAATAGAATTTTTTTTTGGCCCACGAGTCCTTAAACACTAACTTACTACTCATTGCCTTCCCTTTGATTCCCATTACTAGCCAAAAGTTCCACAAAAGAGTTTTTTAATGGTTTTGTAAGGTTATTTTTTTTTTACTTGGCCCAAGAGTCCTTAAACACGCTACTACTCATTGACGTCCCTTCTCATTCTCATTACTAGCCAAAAGTTCGACGAAAGGTTTTTCACATTTTTTTTTTTTACATGTTATGGATGTATAGATGTCCATATTTGACCTACTGAACATATTTTTGGCCTAAGAGACCTTAAACACTAACTTACTACTCATTGAGTTCCCTTCTTCATCCCGTTACTAGCCAAAAGTTCCACAAAAGGGTTTTTTAATGGTTTTGTAAGGTTTTTTTGTGGTTTTCTTTACATGTTATGGCTGTTCAGAAGTCCATATTTGACCTACTGAACATATTTTTGGCCCAAGAGGCCTTGTACACTAACTTACTGTACATATTAATTTACTTCCCTTCTGATTCCCATTACTAGCCAAAAGTTCCACAAAAGGTTTTTTAAAAATATATTTTCTTTTACTTGTTATGGCTGTACAGAAGTCTATATTTGACCAAATGAACATATTTTTGGCCCAAGAGTTTGTAAACACTAACTTGCTATACATATTCATTGACTTTCCATTTGAATCCCATTAGTAGCTAAAAGTTCCATAAAAGTTTTTTTTAAGGTTTTTTTTTTTTTCTTTTCATGTTATGGTTGTACAGAAGTCTATATTTGACCTAATGAACATTTTTTGGCCCAAGAGTCCTTAAACACTAACGTACTACTCATTGACGTCCCTTCAGATTCCCATTACCAGCTAAAAGTTCCACAAAAGGTTTAAAAAAAAAAAAAATTGTTGTTTTATTTATTTATTTTTTTTACATGTTATGTCTGTACAGAAGAATATATTGGAATAAATGAACATATTTTTGGCCCAAGAGTTCTTAAACACTAACTTACTATTGATTGACTTCCCATCTGAATACCATTACCAGCCAAAAGTTCCACAAAAGGTATTTTTTATTATTATTTTTTACATGTTATGTCTGTACAGAAGTCTATATTGGACCAAATGAACATATTTTTGGCCCAAGAGTTCTTAAACACTAACTTACTATACATATTCATTGACTTCCCTTCTAATTCCCATTACTAGCCAAAAGTTCCACAAAAGGTTTTTAAATTATTATTATTATTTTCTGTTTTACATGTTATGGCTGTATAGACGTCCATATTTGACTTACTGGACATATTTTTGGCCCAAGAGTCCTTAAATACTAACTTACTATACAAACTCATTGACTTCCTTTCTAATTCCCATTACTAGCCAAAAGTTCCACAAAAGGTTTTTAAATTATTATTATTATTATTTTCTGTTTTACATGTTATGGCTGTATAGAAGTCCATATTTGACCTACTGAACATATTTTTGGCCTAAGAGACCTTTAACACTAACTTACTACTCATTTACTTCCCTTCAGATTCCCATTACTAGCCAAAAGTTCCACAAAAGGTTTTTTAAAGTTTTTTTTTATTTTATTTTTATTTTGTTTTACATGTTAAGGCTGTACAGAAGTCTATATTTGACCTAATGGAACATTTTTTTGGCCCAAGAGTCCTTAAACACTAACTTACTACTCATTGACCTCCCTTCTCATTCTCATTACTAGCCAAAAGTTCCAAGAAAGGTTTTTCAATTTTTTTTTTTTACATGTTATGGATGTATAGATGTCCATATTTGACCTACTGAACATATTTTTGGCCTAAGAGACCTTAAACACTAACTTACTACTCATTGACTTCCCTTCAGATTCCCATTACTAGCCAAAAGTTCCACAAAAGGTTTTTTTTAAATATATTTTCTTTTACATGTTATGGCTGTACAGAAGTCTATATAGGACCTAATTAACATTTTTTTGGCCCAAGAGTCATTAAACACTATCTTACTAATTGACTTCCCTTCTCATTCCCATTACTAGCCAAAAGTTACACAAAATGTTTTTTTTTATTATTTTTCTTTACATGTTATGTCTGTACAGAAGTCTATATTGGACCAAATGAACATATTTTTGGCCCAAGAGTTCTTAAACATTAACTTACTATACATATTCATTGACTTCCCTTCTAATTCCCATTACTAGCCAAAAGTTCCACAAAAGGTTTTTAAATTATTATTATTATTTTCTGTTTTACATGTTATGGCTGTATAGACGTCCATATTTGACTTACTGGACATATTTTTGGCCCAAGAGTCCTTAAACACTAACTTACTATACAAACTCATTGACTTCCTTTCTAATTCCCATTACTAGCCAAAAGTTCCACAAAAGGTTTTTAAATTATTATTATTATTATTTTCTGTTTTACATGTTATGGCTGTATAGAAGTCCATATTTGACCTACTGAACATATTTTTGGCCTAAGAGACCTTTAACACTAACTTACTACTCATTGACTTCCCTTCAGATTCCCATTACTAGCCAAAAGTTCCACAAAAGGTTTTTTAAAGTTTTTTTTTTTTTTATTTTTATTTTGTTTTACATGTTAAGGCTGTACAGAAGTCTATATTTGACCTAATGGAACATTTTTTTGGCCCAAGAGTCCTTAAACACTAACTTACTACTCATTGACCTCCCTTCTCATTCTCATTACTAGCCAAAAGTTCCAAGAAAGGTTTTTCAAATTTTTTTTTTACATGTTATGGATGTATAGATGTCCATATTTGACCTACTGAACATATTTTTGGCCTAAGAGACCTTAAACACTAACTTACTACTCATTGACTTCCCTTCAGATTCCCATTACTAGCCAAAAGTTCCACAAAAGGTTTTTTTTAAATATATTTTCTTTTACATGTTATGGCTGTACAGAAGTCTATATAGGACCTAATTAACATTTTTTTGGCCCAAGAGTCATTAAACACTATCTTACTAATTGACTTCCCTTCTCATTCCCATTACTAGCCAAAAGTTACACAAAATGTTTTTTTTTATTATTTTTTTTTACATGTTATGTCTGTACAGAAGTCTATATTGGACCAAATGAACATATTTTTGGCCCAAGAGTTCTTAAACACTAACTTACTATACATATTCATTGACTTCCCTTCTAATTCCCATTACTAGCCAAAAGTTCCACAAAAGGTTTTTAAATTATTATTATTATTTTCTGTTTTACATGTTATGGCTGTATAGACGTCCATATTTGACTTACTGGACATATTTTTGGCCCAAGAGTCCTTAAACACTAACTTACTATACAAACTCATTGACTTCCTTTCTAATTCCCATTACTAGCCAAAAGTTCCACAAAAGGTTTTTAAATTATTATTATTATTATTTTCTGTTTTACATGTTATGGCTGTATAGAAGTCCATATTTGACCTACTGAACATATTTTTGGCCTAAGAGACCTTTAACACTAACTTACTACTCATTGACTTCCCTTCAGATTCCCATTACTAGCCAAAAGTTCCACAAAAGGTTTTTTAAAGTTTTTTTTTATTTTATTTTTATTTTGTTTTACATGTTAAGGCTGTACAGAAGTCTATATTTGACCTAATGGAACATTTTTTTGGCCCAAGAGTCCTTAAACACTAACTTACTACTCATTGACCTCCCTTCTCATTCTCATTACTAGCCAAAAGTTCCAAGAAAGGTTTTTCAAATTTTTTTTTTACATGTTATGGATGTATAGATGTCCATATTTGACCTACTGAACATATTTTTGGCCTAAGAGACCTTAAACACTAACTTACTACTCATTGACTTCCCTTCAGATTCCCATTACTAGCCAAAAGTTCCACAAAAGGTTTTTTTTAAATATATTTTCTTTTACATGTTATGGCTGTACAGAAGTCTATATAGGACCTAATTAACATTTTTTTGGCCCAAGAGTCATTAAACACTATCTTACTAATTGACTTCCCTTCTCATTCCCATTACTAGCCAAAAGTTACACAAAATGTTTTTTTTTATTATTTTTTTTTACATGTTATGTCTGTACAGAAGTCTATATTGGACCAAATGAACATATTTTTGGCCCAAGAGTTCTTAAACATTAACTTACTATACATATTCATTGACTTCCCTTCTAATTCCCATTACTAGCCAAAAGTTCCACAAAAGGTTTTTAAATTATTATTATTATTTTCTGTTTTACATGTTATGGCTGTATAGACGTCCATATTTGACTTACTGGACATATTTTTGGCCCAAGAGTCCTTAAACACTAACTTACTATACAAACTCATTGACTTCCTTTCTAATTCCCATTACTAGCCAAAAGTTCCACAAAAGGTTTTTAAATTATTATTATTATTATTTTCTGTTTTACATGTTATGGCTGTATAGAAGTCCATATTTGACCTACTGAACATATTTTTGGCCTAAGAGACCTTTAACACTAACTTACTACTCATTGACTTCCCTTCAGATTCCCATTACTAGCCAAAAGTTCCACAAAAGGTTTTTTAAAGTTTTTTTTATTTTATTTTTATTTTGTTTCACATGTTAAGGCTGTACAGAAGTCTATATTTGACCTAATGGAACATTTTTTTGGCCCAAGAGTCCTTAAACACTAACTTACTATACATATTCATTGACTTCCCTTCTAATTCCCATTACTAGCCAAAAGTTCCACAAAAGGTTTTTAAATTATTATTATTATTTTCTGTTTTACATGTTATGGCTGTACAGAAGTCCATATTTGACCTACTGAACATATTTTTGGCCCAAGAGGCCTTAAACACTAACTTACTGTACATATTCATTGACTTCCCTTCTGATTCCCATTACTAGCCAAAAGTTCCACAAAAGGTTTTTTTTAAATATATTTTCTTTTACATGTTATGGCTGTACAGAAGTTTATATAGGACCTAATTAAAAATTTTTTGGCCCAAGAGTCATTAAACACTATCTTACTAATTGACTTCCCTTCTGATTCCCATTACTAGCCAAAAGTTAAACAAAATGTTTTTTTTATTATTATTTTTTTACATGTTATGTCTGTACAGAAGTCTATATTGGACCAAATGAACATATTTTTGGACCAAGAGTCATTAAACACTATCTTACTAATTGACTTCCCCTCTCAATCTCATTACTAGCCAAAAGTTCCAAGAAAGGTTTTAATTTATTTTTTTTACATGTTATGTCCGTAAAGAAGTCTATATTGGACCAAATGAACATATTTTTGGCCCAAGAGTTCTTAAACACTAACTTACTATACATCATTCATTGACTTCCCTTCTAATTCCCATTACTAGCCAAAAGTTCCACAAAAGGTTTTTTAATGGTTTTGTAAGGTTTTTTTGTGGGTTGTTTTACATGTTATGGCTGTCCAGACGTCTATATTTGACCTAATGAATATTTTTTGGCCCAAGAGTCCTTAAACACTAACTTACTACTGATTGACCCCATCTGAATACCATTACCAGTCAAAAGTTCCACAAAAGTTTTTTTTCATTATTATTATTTACATGTTATGTCTGTACAGAAGTCTATATAGGACATAATTAAAAAAATGTTTGGCCCAAGAGTCCTTAAACACTATCTTACTAATTGACTTCCCTTCTGATTCCCATTACTAGCCAAGAGTTACACAAAAGGGTTTTTTAATAGTTTTGTAAGTTTTTTTTTGATACTTTTACATGTTATGTCTGTACAAAAGTCTATATTTGACCAAATTAACATATTTGTGGCCCAAGAGTTCTTAAACACTAACTTACTATACATATTCATTGACTTCCATTTTTATTCCCATTACTAGCCAAAAGTTCCACGAAATGTTTGAATTTTTTTTTTTACATGTTATGGCTGTATAGAAGTCCATATTTAACCTACTGAACATATTTTTGGCCAAAGAGACCTTTAACACTAACTTACTACTCATTGACTTCCCTTCTCATTCTCATTACTAGCCAAAAGTTTCACAAAAGGTTTTTTTTAAGGTTTTTTTAAGGTTTTTTTAAGGTTTTTTTAAGTTTTATTTTTTTTCATATTATGGCTGTACAGAAGTCTATATTTGACCTAATGAACATTTTTTGGCCCAAGAGTCCTTAAACACAAACTTACTTCTCATTGACTTCCCTTCTGATTCACATTACTAGCCAAAAGTTCCACAAAAGTTTTTTTTTAAATATATTTTCTTTTACATGTTATGGCTGTACAGAAGTCTATATTTGACCAAATGAACATATTTTTGGCCCAAGAGTTTTTAAACACTAACTTACTATACATATTCATTGACTTTCCACTTGAATCACATTAGTAGCCAAAAGTTCCATTAAAGGTTTTTTTAAGGTTTTTTAAAGTTTTTTTTTTTTTTTTCATGTTATGGCTGTACAGAAGTCTATATTTGACCTACTGAACATATTTTTGGCCTAAGAGACCTTAAAAACTAACTTACTGCTCATTGACTTCCCTTCAGATTCCCATTACCAGCCAAAAGTTATACAAATTTTTTTTTTTTTTTTTAAATTAAAAAAAAAATTATGTTTTTTTTTTTTTTACATGTTATGGCAGTACAGAAGTCCATATTGGACCTAATGAACATATTTTTGGCCCAAGAGTTTTTAAACACTAACTTACTATACATATTCATTGACTTTCCACCTGAATCCTATTAGTAGCCAAAAGCTTCATAAGAGGTTTTTTGAAGGGTTTTTTTTTTTTTTTTTTTTTTCATGTTATGGCTGTACAGAAGTCTATATTTGACCTACTGAACATATTTTGGCCCAAGAGTCCTTAAACTCTAACTTACTACTCATTGACTTCCCTTCTGATTCACATTACTAGCCAAAAGTTCCACAAAAGTTTTTTTTTAAATATATTTTCTTTTACATGTTATGGCTGTACAGAAGTCTATATTTGGCCAAATGAATATCATTTTGGCCCAAGAGTTCTTAAACACTAACTTACTATACATATTCATTGACTTTCCCTTTGAATCCCATTAGTAGCCAAAAGTTCCATAAAAGGTTTTTTTAAGGTTTTTTTTTATTTTATTTTTTTTTTCATGTTATGGCTGTACAGAAGTCTATTTTTGACCTAATGAACATTTTTTGGCCCAAGAGTTCTTAAACACTAACTTACTATACATATTCATTGACTTTCCATCTGAATCCTATTAGTAGCCAAAAGTTTCATAAGAGGTTTTTTAAGGTTTTTTTTTTTTTTTTTTTTCATGTTATGGCTGTACAGAAGTCTATATTTGACCTAATGAAATTTTTTTGGCCCAAGAGCCCTTAAACTCTAACTTACTACTCATTGACTTCCCTTCTGATTCACATTACTAGCCAAAAGTTCCACAAAAGTTTAAAAAAAAAAATATTTTCTTTTACATGTTATGGCTGTACAGAAGTCTATATTTGGCCAAATGAACATAATTTTGGCCCAAGAGTTCTTAAACACTAACTTACTATACATATTCATTGACTTTCCGTTTGAATCCTATTAGTAGCCAAAAGTTCCATAAAAGGATTTTTTAAGGTTTTTTTTTATTTTTATTTTTTTTTCATGTTATGGCTGTACAGAAGTCTATATTTGACCTAATGAACATTTTTTGGCCCAAGAGTCCTTAAAAACTAACTTACTATACAAACTCATTGACTTCCCCTCTCATTCTCAGTACTAGCCAAAAGTTCCACGAAAGGTTTTAATTTTTTTTTTTACATGTTATGGCTGTATATAAGTCCATATTTGACCTACTGAACATATTTTTGGCCCAAGAGTTCTTAAACACTAACTTACTATACATATTCATTGACTTCCCTTCAGATTCCCATTACTAGCCAAAAGTTCCACAAAAGGTTTTTTAAAGGTTTTTTTTTATTTTTTTATTTTATTTTGTTTTACATGTTAAGGCTGTAGAGAAGTCTATATTTGACCTAATGGAACATTTTTTTGACCCAAGAGTCCTTAAACACTAACTTACTACTCATTGCCTTCCTTTCTGATTCCCATTAGTAGCCAAAAGTTCCACAAAAGAGTTTTTTAATGGTTTTGTAAGGTTATTTTTTTTTTACTTGGCCCAAGAGTCCTTAAACACGCTACTACTCATTGACTTCCCTTCTCATTCTCATTACTAGCCAAAAGTTTCACGAAAGGTTTTAAAAAAATTTTTCTCCATGTTATGGATGTATAGATGTCCATATTTCACCTACTGAACATATTTTTGGCCTAAAAGACCTTAAACACTAACTTACTATACATATTTATTGACTTCCCTTCTTATTCCCATTACCAGCCAAAAGTTCCACAAAAGTTTTTTTTCATTATTATTATTTACATGTTATGTCTGTACAGAAGTCTATATAGGACGTAATTAACATTTTTTTGGCCCAAGAGTCCTTAAACACTATCTTACTAATTGACTTCCCTTCTGATTCCCATTACTAGCCAAGAGATACACAGTTTTTTAATGGTTATGTAAGGTTTCTTTTGTGTTTTTTTTTACATGTTATTGCTGTACAGAAGTCTATATGTGACCTAATTAACATTTTTTTGGCAAAAGAGTCCTTAAACATTAACTTACTATACATACTCATTGACCCATTCTTCCCGTTACTAGCCAAAAGTTCCACAAAAGGGTTTTTTAATGATTTTATAAGTTTTTTTTTTAGTTTTTTTTTTACATGTTATGGCTGTATAGAAGTCCAAGTTTGACCTAATGGAAAAAAAATTTGGCCCAAGAGTCCTTAAACACTAACTTACTATACATATTCATTGACTTCTCTTCTGATTTCCATTAGTAGCCAAAAGTTCCACAAAAGGTTTTTAATTTATTATTATTATTATTTTCTGTTTTACATGTTATGGCTGGACAGAAGTCTTTATTTGACCTACTGTACATATTTTTGATGAAAGAGTCTTTGAACATTGACATTCTATTTGTACATATTGACTCCTTCTTATGTTACGTCAGCCATACATTAGTCTTGATTTGACGTTCTGAACATACTTCTGGTCAAATGGTTCAGAAAAATAGGTCATAATGTACTACGTTTTGGCTGATTTAACACGACATAACTTTATCCGAGGAATACTTGAAGAATAACATATTTAAGATAATATAGCTATACTTGGAGATAACAGCACATATGAGACATACCATTTGAATAGACAGATGTTGCTATGCACTTGCAAAAGCACTTATATGCACAACGAGTTTTTTCATGCAATGCAAACGCACGTATCTCTTCAATGCAGAAAAACTTATTGTATGCATTGCAATGCAAAAGCACTAATCTCTTCAATGCACAAGTTTTTATATGCATTGTAATGCAAAATTACTTATCTCTTCAATGCACGACGAGTTTTGTATACATTGCAATGCTAAAGCACTAATCTCTTTCTTCAAAGCAGAGCGATCTTATTCTTGTATGCAATGCACAATCTCTTCAATGCACAAAGATTTCTTATATGCATTGTAATGCAATAGAACAATCTCTTCAATGCACAACGATTTTTGTATACATTGCAATGCAAAATCACTTATCTCTTCAATGCACGAGTTCATGTATGTAATGCAAACGCACTATATATTCAATGCACATCGAGTTCTTGAATGTAATGCAATGAAAAATCTCTTATCCTTCAATGGACAACGAGTTTTGTATACATTGTAATGCAAAAGCACTAATTTATTCAATGCACAACGAGTGTTTTATGCATTGCAATGCAAAAGCACTAATCTCGAGTTATTGTATGCAATGCAATGCAAAAGCACTAATCTCGAGTTATTGTATGCAATGCAATGCAAACACACTAATTTCTTCATTGCACAAGTTTTTATGCATTGCAATGCAATAGCACTAATCTCTTCAATGCAGAACGAGTTATTGTATGCAATACAAAAGCACGTATCTCTTCAAAGCAGAGTTTATCTTATTCTTGTATGCAAAAGCAAAAGCACAATCTCTTCAATGCACAACGAGTTTTTTAAATGCATTGTAATGCAAAAGCTCTAATCCTTTCAATGCACAATGAGTTTTTATATGCATTGCAATGCAATAGCACTAATCTCTCCAATGCAGAACGAGTTCCTGTATGCAGTGCACTGATATCTTCACTGCACATCGAGCTCTTGAATGCAATACAATGCAAACGCACATATCTCTTCAATACAATGAATTCTTGTATGCAATGCAGAAGCACTTAACTCTTCAAAGCAGAGCTAACTTATTCTTGTATGCAATGCAAAAGCATTTATCCCTTTCATGCACAACGAGTTCTTGTATGCAATGCAATGCAAATGCACTAATATCTTCAATGCATATCGAGCTCTTGAATGCAATTCAATGCAAACGCAAATATTTCAATGCAAAACGAGTTCTTGTTTTACTACATATTCTCAAAGTCTCCTTCTGATATTATATCAGCCATACAGTAGTCCATATCAGAGCCTTCGATCATGAACAAGAGCCTTCGATCATGAACATTATACATACTCATTGAAGTCCCTTCTGATTCCCCAATTCCTCCAAAAATATTTTTTTTTAATATATTCTCATAGACTCCTTCTGATGTTAAATCAGCCAATACAGTAGTCCATATTTGACACACAGAACATGTTTCTGCCCAAGAGCCCTCGATCAGGAACTTGGTATCATCATTGAATTCCCTTCTGATTTCCATTAGTAGCCAAAAGTGCCACAAAATGTTTTTTAAAGATTAAATTAAATTAGATTTTTTTTTTACATTTTATGGCTGTACAGAAGTCGATATTTGACCTACTGAACATGTTTTTGGCCCAAAAGTCCTTAAACACTGACTTACTATACATATTCATTGACTTCCCCTCTTATTCCCATTAGTAGCCAAAAGTTCCACAAAAGTTTTTTAAATTATTATTATTATTATTTTATTTTTTATACATGTTATGGCTGTACAGAAGTCCATATTTGACCTACTGAATATATTTTTAGCCCAAGAGTCCTTAAACACTAACTTACTATACATATTCATTGACTTCCCTTCAGATTCCCATTACTAGCCAAAAGTTCCACAAAAGGTTTTTTAAAGGTTTTTTTTTATTTTTTTATTTTATTTTGTTTTACATGTTAAGGCTGTAGAGAAGTCTATATTTGACCTAATGGAACATTTTTTTGACCCAAGAGTCCTTAAACACTAACTTACTACTCATTGCCTTCCTTTCTGATTCCCATTAGTAGCCAAAAGTTCCACAAAAGAGTTTTTTAATGGTTTTGTAAGGTTATTTTTTTTTTACTTGGCCCAAGAGTCCTTAAACACGCTACTACTCATTGACTTCCCTTCTCATTCTCATTACTAGCCAAAAGTTTCACGAAAGGTTTTAAAAAAATTTTTCTCCATGTTATGGATGTATAGATGTCCATATTTCACCTACTGAACATATTTTTGGCCTAAAAGACCTTAAACACTAACTTACTATACATATTTATTGACTTCCCTTCTTATTCCCATTACCAGCCAAAAGTTCCACAAAAGTTTTTTTTCATTATTATTATTTACATGTTATGTCTGTACAGAAGTCTATATAGGACGTAATTAACATTTTTTTGGCCCAAGAGTCCTTAAACACTATCTTACTAATTGACTTCCCTTCTGATTCCCATTACTAGCCAAGAGATACACAGTTTTTTAATGGTTATGTAAGGTTTCTTTTGTGTTTTTTTTTACATGTTATTGCTGTACAGAAGTCTATATGTGACCTAATTAACATTTTTTTGGCAAAAGAGTCCTTAAACATTAACTTACTATACATACTCATTGACCCATTCTTCCCGTTACTAGCCAAAAGTTCCACAAAAGGGTTTTTTAATGATTTTATAAGTTTTTTTTTTAGTTTTTTTTTTACATGTTATGGCTGTATAGAAGTCCAAGTTTGACCTAATGGAAAAAAAATTTGGCCCAAGAGTCCTTAAACACTAACTTACTATACATATTCATTGACTTCTCTTCTGATTTCCATTAGTAGCCAAAAGTTCCACAAAAGGTTTTTAATTTATTATTATTATTATTTTCTGTTTTACATGTTATGGCTGGACAGAAGTCTTTATTTGACCTACTGTACATATTTTTGATGAAAGAGTTTTTGAACATTGACATTCTATTCGTACATATTGACTCCTTCTTATGTTACGTCAGCCATACATTAGTCTTGATTTGACGTTCTGAACATACTTCTGGTCAAATGGTTCAGAAAAATAGGTCATAATGTACTACGTTTTGGCTGATTTAACACGACATAACTTTATCCGAGGAATACTTGAAGAATAACATATTTAAGATAATATAGCTATACTTGGAGATAACAGCACATATGAGACATACCATTTGAATAGACAGATGTTGCTATGCACTTGCAAAAGCACTTATATGCACAACGAGTTTTTTCATGCAATGCAAACGCACGTATCTCTTCAATGCAGAAAAACTTATTGTATGCATTGCAATGCAAAAGCACTAATCTCTTCAATGCACAAGTTTTTATATGCATTGTAATGCAAAATTACTTATCTCTTCAATGCACGACGAGTTTTGTATACATTGCAATGCTAAAGCACTAATCTCTTTCTTCAAAGCAGAGCGATCTTATTCTTGTATGCAATGCACAATCTCTTCAATGCACAAAGATTTCTTATATGCATTGTAATGCAATAGAACAATCTCTTCAATGCACAACGATTTTTGTATACATTGCAATGCAAAATCACTTATCTCTTCAATGCACGAGTTCATGTATGTAATGCAAACGCACTATATATTCAATGCACATCGAGTTCTTGAATGTAATGCAATGAAAAATCTCTTATCCTTCAATGGACAACGAGTTTTGTATACATTGTAATGCAAAAGCACTAATTTATTCAATGCACAACGAGTGTTTTATGCATTGCAATGCAAAAGCACTAATCTCGAGTTATTGTATGCAATGCAATGCAAAAGCACTAATCTCGAGTTATTGTATGCAATGCAATGCAAACACACTAATTTCTTCATTGCACAAGTTTTTATGCATTGCAATGCAATAGCACTAATCTCTTCAATGCAGAACGAGTTATTGTATGCAATACAAAAGCACGTATCTCTTCAAAGCAGAGTTTATCTTATTCTTGTATGCAAAAGCAAAAGCACAATCTCTTCAATGCACAACGAGTTTTTTAAATGCATTGTAATGCAAAAGCTCTAATCCTTTCAATGCACAATGAGTTTTTATATGCATTGCAATGCAATAGCACTAATCTCTCCAATGCAGAACGAGTTCCTGTATGCAGTGCACTGATATCTTCACTGCACATCGAGCTCTTGAATGCAATACAATGCAAACGCACATATCTCTTCAATACAATGAATTCTTGTATGCAATGCAGAAGCACTTAACTCTTCAAAGCAGAGCTAACTTATTCTTGTATGCAATGCAAAAGCATTTATCCCTTTCATGCACAACGAGTTCTTGTATGCAATGCAATGCAAATGCACTAATATCTTCAATGCATATCGAGCTCTTGAATGCAATTCAATGCAAACGCAAATATTTCAATGCAAAACGAGTTCTTGTTTTACTACATATTCTCAAAGTCTCCTTCTGATATTATATCAGCCATACAGTAGTCCATATCAGAGCCTTCGATCATGAACAAGAGCCTTCGATCATGAACATTATACATACTCATTGAAGTCCCTTCTGATTCCCCAATTCCTCCAAAAATATTTTTTTTTAATATATTCTCATAGACTCCTTCTGATGTTAAATCAGCCAATACAGTAGTCCATATTTGACACACAGAACATGTTTCTGCCCAAGAGCCCTCGATCAGGAACTTGGTATCATCATTGAATTCCCTTCTGATTTCCATTAGTAGCCAAAAGTGCCACAAAATGTTTTTTAAAGATTAAATTAAATTAGATTTTTTTTTTACATTTTATGGCTGTACAGAAGTCGATATTTGACCTACTGAACATGTTTTTGGCCCAAAAGTCCTTAAACACTGACTTACTATACATATTCATTGACTTCCCCTCTTATTCCCATTAGTAGCCAAAAGTTCCACAAAAGTTTTTTAAATTATTATTATTATTATTTTATTTTTTATACATGTTATGGCTGTACAGAAGTCCATATTTGACCTACTGAATATATTTTTAGCCCAAGAGTCCTTAAACACTAACTTACTATACATATTCATTGACTTCTCTTCTGATTCCCATTAGTAGCCAAAAGTTCCACAAAGGGTTTTTTAAAAAGTTTTTTTTTTCTTACGTGTTATGGCTGTACAGAATTCTATATTTGAACTAATTAAATTGTGTTGGCCCAAGAGTCCTTAAACACTACCTTACTATATATATTCATTGACTTCTCTTCTGATTTCCATTAGTTGCCAAAAGTGCCACAAAAGTTTTTTTAAGGGTTTTGAAAGGTTTTTTTTTTTTGCTGTTTTTTACATGTGTCTATACTTGGCCTACTAAATATATATTTTTGGCCCAAGAGTCCTTAAACACTAACTTACTATACATATTCATTGACTTCCCTTCTGATTCCCATTAGTAGCCAAAAGTTCCACAAAAAATGTTTTAATGTCTTTTTATTGTATTTATTTATTTATTTATTTTTTACATCTTATGGCTGTACAGAAGTCGATATTTGACCTACTGAACATATTTTTGGCCCAAGAGTCCTTAAACACTAACTTACTATACATATTCATTGACTTCCCTTCTGATTCCCATTATTAGCCAAAAGTTCCACAAAAGGTTTTTAAATTATTATTATTATTATTATTATTATTATTTACATTTTATGGCTGTACAGAAGTCGATATTTGACCTACTGAACATGTTTTTGGCCCAAGAGTCCTTAAACACTAACTTACTATACATATTCATTGACTTCTCTTCTGATTCCCATTAGTAGCCAAAAGTTCCACAAAGGGTTTTTTAAAAGGTTTTTTTTTTCTTACGTGTTATGGCTGTACAGAAGTCTATATTTGAACGAATTAAATTGTGTTGGCCCAAGAGTCCTTAAACACTACCTTACTATATATATTCATTGACTTCTCTTCTGATTTCCATTAGTTGCCAAAAGTGCCACAAAAGTTTTTTTAAGGGTTTTGAAAGGTTTTTTTTTTGTTGCTGTTTTTTACAGAAGTCTATACTTGGCCTACTAAATATATATTTTTGGCCCAAGAGTCCTTAAACACTAACTTACTATACATATTCATTGACTTCCCTTCTGATTCCCATTAGTAGACAAAAGTGCCACAAAATGTGTTTTAATATCTTTTTATTTTATTTATTTATTTATTTATTTTGTACATGTTATGGCTGTACAGAAGTCGATATTTGACCTACTGAACATATTTTTGGCCCAAGAGTCCTTAAACACTAACTTACTATACATATTCATTGACTTCCCTTCTGATTCCCATTATTAGCCAAAAGTTCCACAAAAGGTTTTTAAATTATTATTATTATTATTATTATTATTTACATTTTATGGCTGTACAGAAGTCTATATTTGACCTAATGAAAAATGTTTGGCCCAAGAGTCCTTAAACACTAACTTACTATACCCTGACTTCCCTTCTGATTCCATTACTATCCAAAAGTTCAACAAAAGGTTTTTTTAAGGATTTAAAAAAAATTTTTTTTTACATTTTATGGCTGTACAGAAGTCGATATTTGACCTACTGAACATATTTTTGGCCCAAGAGTCCTTAAACACTAACTTACTATACATACTCACAGACTTCCCTTCTTATTCCTATTAGTAGCCAAAAGTTCCACAAAAGGTTTTTAAATTATTATTATTATTTATTTTATTTTTTTTACATGTTATGGCTGTACAGAAGTCCATATTTGACCTACTGAATATATTTTTGGCCCAAGAGTCCTTAAACACTAACTTACTATACATATTCATTGACCTCTTCTGATTCCCATTAGTAGCCAAAAGTTCCACAAAGGGTTTTTTAAAAGTTTTTTTTTTCTTCTTACGTGTTATGGCTGTACAGAAGTCTATATTTGAACTAATTAAATTGTGTTGGCCCAAGAGTCCTTAAACACTAACTTACTATACCTATTCATTGACTTCCCTTCTGATTCCCATTAGTAGCCAAAAGTTCCACAAAAGGTTTTTAAATTATTATTATTATTTTTTTTACATGTCATAGCTGTACAGAAGTCCATATTTGACCTACTGAACATATTTTTGGCCCAAGAGTCCTTAAACACTAACTTACTATACATACTCACGGACTTCCCTTCTTATTCCTATTAGTAGCCAAAAGTTCCACAAAAAAAAAATTTTAAAAGTTGTTTTAATGTTTCTTTTTCTTAAATGTTACGGCTGTACAGAAGTCTATATTTGACATAATGACATTTTTTTGGCCCAAGAGTCCTTAAACACTAACTTACTATACATATTCATTGACTTCCCTTCTGATTCCCATTACTAGCCAAAAGCTCCAAAAAAGGTTTTTAAATTATTATTATTATTATTTTACATGTTATGGCTGTACAGAAGTCCATATTTGACCTACTGAACATATTTTTGGCCCAAGAGTCCTTAAACACTAACTTACTGTTCGTATTCATTGACCACTTCAGATTCCCATTAGTAGCCAAAAGTTCCACAAAAGGTTTTTTTTTAAAGGTTTTTTAATGTTTTTTTTTCTTACATGTTATGGCTCTACAGAAGTCTATACTTCACCTAATGAAATTGTTTTGGCCCAAGAGTCCTTAAACACTTAACTTAATATACATATTCATTGACTTCCCTTCTGATTCCCATTAGTAGCCAAAAGTTCCACAAAACATTTTTTTTAATGTCTTATTTTATTTTATTATTATTTTTTATTTTTTACAGAAGTCTATACTCAGTAGGTCTACTGAATATATTTTTGGCCCAAGAGTCCTTAAACACTAACTTACTAACATACTCATTGACTTCCCTTCTTATTCCCATTAGTAGCCAAAAGTGCCACAAAAGTTTTTTTAAGGGTTTTGAAAGTTTTTATTTTTATTTTATTTTTTTTACAGAAGTCTATGCTTGACCTACTAAATATATATTTTTGGCCCAAGAGTCCTTAAACACTAACTTACTACACATACTCATTGACTGCTCTTTTTATTTCCATTAGTAGCCAAAAGTTCCACAAAAACATTTTTTAATGTCTTTTTATTTTATTTATTCATTTATTTATTTTTTTACATGTTATGGCTGTACAGAAGTCGATATTTGACCTACTGAACATATTTTTGGCCCAAAAGTCCTTAAACACTAACTTACTATACATATTCATTGACATCCCTTCTGATTCCCATTAGTAGCCAAAAGTTCCACAAAACATTTTTTTTAATGTCTTATTTTATTTTATTATTATTTTTTATTTTTTACAGAAGTCTATACTTGACCTACTGAATATATTTTTGGCCCAAGAGTCCTTAAACACTAACTTACTAACATACTCATTGACTTCCCTTCCTATTCCCATTAGAAGCCGATATTTCCACAAAAGGTTTTTTTAAAGGTTTTTTAATGTTTTTTTTCTGATATGTTATGGCTGTACAGAAGTCTATATTGGACCTAATGTTTTTTTTTGGCCCAAGTTTCCTTAAACACTAACTTACTATACATACTCATTGACATCCCTTCTGATTCCCATTAGTAGCCAAAAGTTCCACAAAAGGTTTTTTAAAGGTTTTTTAATGGGTTTTTTTCCTACATATTATGGCTGTACAGGAGTCTAATTGGACCTAATGAATTTTTTTTGTCTCAAGAGTCCTTAAACAATAACTTATTATACATATTCATTGACATCCCTTCTGATTTCAATTAGTAGCCAAAAGTGCCACAAAAGTTTTTTTAAGGGTTTTGAAGGTGTTTATTTATTTTTTTATTTTTTTATTTTTTTATTTATTTTTTTATTTTTTTATTTTTTTATTTTTTTATTTTTTTACAGAAGTCTATGCTTGACCTACTAAATATATATTTTTGGCCCAAGAGTCCTTAAACACTAACTTACTACACATACTCATTGACTTCCCTCTTTATTCCCATTATTAGCCAAAAGTTCCACAAAAGTTTTTTAAATTATTATTATTTTTTATTTATTTATTTTTTTTACATGTTATGGCTGTACAGAAGTCCATATTTGACCTACTGAATATATTTTTGGCCCAAGAGTCCTTAAACACTAACTTACTATACATATTCATTGACTTCCCTTCTGATTCCCATTACTAGCCAAAAGTTGCACAAAAGGTTTTTAAATTATTATTATTATTATTATTTTACATGTTATGGCTGTACAGAAGTCCATATTTGACCTACTGAACATATTTTTGGCCCAAGAGTCCTTAAACACTAACTTACTATACATATTCATTGACATCCCTTCTGATTTCCATTAGTAGCCAAAAGTGCCACAAAAGTTTTTTTAAGGGTTTTGAAAGTTTTTATTTTTATTTTATTTTTTTTACAGAAGTCTATGCTTGACCTACTAAATATATATTTTTGTCTCAAGAGTCCTTAAACACTAACTTACTATACATATTCATTGACATCCCTTCTGATTCCCATTACTAGCCAAAAATTCCACAAAAGGTTTTTAAATTATTATTATTATTATTTTACATGTTATGGCTGTACAGAAGTCCATATTTGACCTACTGAACATATTTTTGGCCCAAGAGTCCTTAAACACTAACTTACTATACATATTCATTGACTTCACTTCTGATTCCCATTTGTAGCCAAAAGTTCCACAAATTTTTTTTTTTAAAGGTTTTTTAATGTTTTTTTTCTTAAATGTTACGGCTGTACAGAAGTCTATATTTGACCTAATGACATTTTTTTGGCCCAAGAGTCCTTAAACACTAACTTACTATACATATTCATTGACTTCCCTTCTGATTCCCATTACTAGCCAAAAGTTCCACAAAAGGTTTTTAAATTATTATTAGTATTATTTTACATATTATGGCTGTACAGAAGTCCATATTTGACCTAATGAACATATTTTTGGCCCAAGAGTCCTTATAAATAACTTACTATACATACTCACTGATTTCCCTTCTGATTCCATTACAATCCCAAAGTTCCACAAAGGTTTTTAAATTAATATTATTATTATTATTTTACATGTTATGGCTGTACAGAAGTCGATATTTGACCTACTGAACATGTTTTTGGCCCAAGAGTCCTTAAACACTAACTTACTATACATATTCATTGACTTCTCTTCTGATTCCCATTAGTAGCCAAAAGTTCCACAAAGGGTTTTTTAAAAGGTTTTTTTTTTCTTACGTGTTATGGCTGTACAGAAGTCTATATTTGAACGAATTAAATTGTGTTGGCCCAAGAGTCCTTAAACACTACCTTACTATATATATTCATTGACTTCTCTTCTGATTTCCATTAGTTGCCAAAAGTGCCACAAAAGTTTTTTTAAGGGTTTTGAAAGGTTTTTTTTTTGTTGCTGTTTTTTACAGAAGTCTATACTTGGCCTACTAAATATATATTTTTGGCCCAAGAGTCCTTAAACACTAACTTACTATACATATTCATTGACTTCCCTTCTGATTCCCATTAGTAGACAAAAGTGCCACAAAATGTGTTTTAATATCTTTTTATTTTATTTATTTATTTATTTATTTTGTACATGTTATGGCTGTACAGAAGTCGATATTTGACCTACTGAACATATTTTTGGCCCAAGAGTCCTTAAACACTAACTTACTATACATATTCATTGACTTCCCTTCTGATTCCCATTATTAGCCAAAAGTTCCACAAAAGGTTTTTAAATTATTATTATTATTATTATTATTATTTACATTTTATGGCTGTACAGAAGTCGATATTTGACCTACTGAACATATTTTTGGCCCAAGAGTCCTTAAACACTAACTTACTATACATACTCACAGACTTCCCTTCTTATTCCTATTAGTAGCCAAAAGTTCCACAAAAGGTTTTTAAATTATTATTATTATTTATTTTATTTTTTTTACATGTTATGGCTGTACAGAAGTCCATATTTGACCTACTGAATATATTTTTGGCCCAAGAGTCCTTAAACACTAACTTACTATACATATTCATTGACCTCTTCTGATTCCCATTAGTAGCCAAAAGTTCCACAAAGGGTTTTTTAAAAGTTTTTTTTTTCTTCTTACGTGTTATGGCTGTACAGAAGTCTATATTTGAACTAATTAAATTGTGTTGGCCCAAGAGTCCTTAAACACTAACTTACTATACCTATTCATTGACTTCCCTTCTGATTCCCATTAGTAGCCAAAAGTTCCACAAAAGGTTTTTAAATTATTATTATTATTTTTTTTACATGTCATAGCTGTACAGAAGTCCATATTTGACCTACTGAACATATTTTTGGCCCAAGAGTCCTTAAACACTAACTTACTATACATACTCACGGACTTCCCTTCTTATTCCTATTAGTAGCCAAAAGTTCCACAAAAAAAAAATTTTAAAAGTTGTTTTAATGTTTCTTTTTCTTAAATGTTACGGCTGTACAGAAGTCTATATTTGACATAATGACATTTTTTTGGCCCAAGAGTCCTTAAACACTAACTTACTATACATATTCATTGACTTCCCTTCTGATTCCCATTACTAGCCAAAAGCTCCAAAAAAGGTTTTTAAATTATTATTATTATTATTTTACATGTTATGGCTGTACAGAAGTCCATATTTGACCTACTGAACATATTTTTGGCCCAAGAGTCCTTAAACACTAACTTACTGTTCGTATTCATTGACCACTTCAGATTCCCATTAGTAGCCAAAAGTTCCACAAAAGGTTTTTTTTTAAAGGTTTTTTAATGTTTTTTTTTCTTACATGTTATGGCTCTACAGAAGTCTATACTTCACCTAATGAAATTGTTTTGGCCCAAGAGTCCTTAAACACTTAACTTAATATACATATTCATTGACTTCCCTTCTGATTCCCATTAGTAGCCAAAAGTTCCACAAAACATTTTTTTTAATGTCTTATTTTATTTTATTATTATTTTTTATTTTTTACAGAAGTCTATACTCAGTAGGTCTACTGAATATATTTTTGGCCCAAGAGTCCTTAAACACTAACTTACTAACATACTCATTGACTTCCCTTCTTATTCCCATTAGTAGCCAAAAGTGCCACAAAAGTTTTTTTAAGGGTTTTGAAAGTTTTTATTTTTATTTTTTTTTTTTTACAGAAGTCTATGCTTGACCTACTAAATATATATTTTTGGCCCAAGAGTCCTTAAACACTAACTTACTACACATACTCATTGACTGCTCTTTTTATTTCCATTAGTAGCCAAAAGTTCCACAAAAACATTTTTTAATGTCTTTTTATTTTATTTATTCATTTATTTATTTTTTTACATGTTATGGCTGTACAGAAGTCGATATTTGACCTACTGAACATATTTTTGGCCCAAAAGTCCTTAAACACTAACTTACTATACATATTCATTGACATCCCTTCTGATTCCCATTAGTAGCCAAAAGTTCCACAAAACATTTTTTTTAATGTCTTATTTTATTTTATTATTATTTTTTATTTTTTACAGAAGTCTATACTTGACCTACTGAATATATTTTTGGCCCAAGAGTCCTTAAACACTAACTTACTAACATACTCATTGACTTCCCTTCCTATTCCCATTAGAAGCCGATATTTCCACAAAAGGTTTTTTTAAAGGTTTTTTAATGTTTTTTTTCTGATATGTTATGGCTGTACAGAAGTCTATATTGGACCTAATGTTTTTTTTTGGCCCAAGTTTCCTTAAACACTAACTTACTATACATACTCATTGACATCCCTTCTGATTCCCATTAGTAGCCAAAAGTTCCACAAAAGGTTTTTTAAAGGTTTTTTAATGGTTTTTTTTCCTACATATTATGGCTGTACAGGAGTCTAATTGGACCTAATGAATTTTTTTTGTCTCAAGAGTCCTTAAACAATAACTTATTATACATATTCATTGACATCCCTTCTGATTTCAATTAGTAGCCAAAAGTGCCACAAAAGTTTTTTTAAGGGTTTTGAAGGTGTTTATTTATTTTTTTATTTTTTTATTTTTTTATTTATTTTTTTATTTTTTTATTTTTTTATTTTTTTACAGAAGTCTATGCTTGACCTACTAAATATATATTTTTGGCCCAAGAGTCCTTAAACACTAACTTACTACACATACTCATTGACTTCCCTCTTTATTCCCATTATTAGCCAAAAGTTCCACAAAAGTTTTTTAAATTATTATTATTTTTTATTTATTTATTTTTTTTACATGTTATGGCTGTACAGAAGTCCATATTTGACCTACTGAATATATTTTTGGCCCAAGAGTCCTTAAACACTAACTTACTATACATATTCATTGACTTCCCTTCTGATTCCCATTACTAGCCAAAAGTTGCACAAAAGGTTTTTAAATTATTATTATTATTATTATTTTACATGTTATGGCTGTACAGAAGTCCATATTTGACCTACTGAACATATTTTTGGCCCAAGAGTCCTTAAACACTAACTTACTATACATATTCATTGACATCCCTTCTGATTTCCATTAGTAGCCAAAAGTGCCACAAAAGTTTTTTTAAGGGTTTTGAAAGTTTTTATTTTTATTTTATTTTTTTTACAGAAGTCTATGCTTGACCTACTAAATATATATTTTTGTCTCAAGAGTCCTTAAACACTAACTTACTATACATATTCATTGACATCCCTTCTGATTCCCATTACTAGCCAAAAATTCCACAAAAGGTTTTTAAATTATTATTATTATTATTTTACATGTTATGGCTGTACAGAAGTCCATATTTGACCTACTGAACATATTTTTGGCCCAAGAGTCCTTAAACACTAACTTACTATACATATTCATTGACTTCACTTCTGATTCCCATTTGTAGCCAAAAGTTCCACAAATTTTTTTTTTTAAAGGTTTTTTAATGTTTTTTTTCTTAAATGTTACGGCTGTACAGAAGTCTATATTTGACCTAATGACATTTTTTTGGCCCAAGAGTCCTTAAACACTAACTTACTATACATAT
The DNA here is from genome assembly GCA_039654625.1 of Rhinogobio ventralis. Classification (NCBI taxonomy): domain Eukaryota; kingdom Metazoa; phylum Chordata; class Actinopteri; order Cypriniformes; family Gobionidae; genus Rhinogobio; species Rhinogobio ventralis. The sequence goes on from CM077210.1 coordinate 19,227,961, forward strand.
TCATTGACTTCCCTTCTGATTCCCATTACTAGCCAAAAGTTCCACAAAAGGTTTTTAAATTATTATTAGTATTATTTTACATATTATGGCTGTACAGAAGTCCATATTTGACCTAATGAACATATTTTTGGCCCAAGAGTCCTTATAAATAACTTACTATACATACTCACTGATTTCCCTTCTGATTCCATTACAATCCCAAAGTTCCACAAAGGTTTTTAAATTAATATTATTATTATTATTTTACATGTTATGGCTGTACAGAAGTCCATATTTGACCTACTGAATATATTTTTGGCCCAAGAGTCCTTAAACACTAACTTACTATACATATTCATTGACTTCACTTCTGATTCGCATTTGTAGCCAAAAGTTCCACAAAGGTTTTTTAAAGTTCTTTTAATGTATTTATTTCTTACATGTTATGGTTGTACAGAGGTCTATATTTGACCTAATGAATATTTTTTTGGCCCAAGAATCCTTAAACACTAACTTACTATACATATTCATTGACTTCTCTTCTGATTCCCATTAATAGCCAAAAGTGCCACAAAAGTTTTTTTAAGGATTTTTTTTTTATTTTATGGCTGTACAGAAGTCGATATTTGACCTATTGAACATATTTTTGGCCAAAGAGTCGTTAAATTCATTGACTTCCCTTCTGATTTTCATTACTACAAAAAAGTTCCACAAAATTAAATTATTATTATTATTTTACATGTTATGGCTGTACAGAAGTCCATATTTGACCATTCTGAACATACTTCTGGCCAAAGGCTCCAGAAAAATAGGTCATAATGTTCTACATTTTGGCTGATTTAACATGAGGAGGGAGTTTATAAGAAACTTAATGTTTGAGGGTTCGTCGGCAAGAAAGATCCAACATCTCTTCTATGCACAACGAGTTCTTATATGCATTTTAATACAAAAGCACGAATCCCTTCCAAGCAGAGCGATCTTATTCTTGTGTGCAATGCAAAAGCAAGTATCTCTTTAATGCACGAGTATGCAAAGCAAACGCACCAATGCTTTTATGCACATAGAGTTGTTTGAATGCAATGCAATGCAAAAATTCTCATTTCTTCAATGCAGAACGAGTTCTTGTATGCAATGTTAAAGCCCTAATCTCTTCAATGCACGATGAGTTTTGTATACATTGCAATGCAAAAGCACTAATCTCTTCAATGCACAACGAGTTTGTGTATGAATTGTAATGCAAAAGCACTTATCTTTTCAATGCACAAGTTCGTGTAATGCAAAACCACTAATCTCTACCAAGCACAGCGATCTTATTCTTGTATGCAATGCAAAAGCACGTATCTATTTAATGCACGAATTCTTGTATGCAAAGAAAACGCATTAATACCATCATGCACATCGAGTTCTTTGAATGCAATGCAATGCAAAAGCCCTAATCTCTTCAATGCACAGAGATTTCTCATATGCCTTGTAATGCAAAATTACTTATCTCTTCAATGCACAAGTTCTTGTATGCAATGCAAACGAACTAATATATTCAATGCACATCGAGTTCTTGAATATAATGCAATAAAAAAGCACTTATCTCTTAAATGCACGACGAGTTTTGTATACATTGCAATGCAAAAGCACTAATCTATTCAATGCAAAACGAGTTCTTTATGCATTGTAATGCAAAATCAATGCAAGTCAATGAAAAATACTAATCTCTTTAATGCATAAGATTACTTATGCATTGTAATGCAAAAGTAATTATCTCTTCAGTGCAGAAAAAGCAAAAGCACGTATCTCTTTAATGCACGAGTTCTTGTATGCAAAGAAAACGCACAATACCTTCATGCACATCGAGTTCTTTGATGCAATGCAAAAGCACTAACTTCTTCAATGCAGAACGAGTTCTTGTATGCAATGCAAAAGCACTAACTTCTTCAATGCAGAACGAGTTCTTGTATGCAATAATAAAGCACTAATCTCTTCAATGCACAACGAGTTATTGTATGCACTGTAATGCAAAAGCACTAATCCCTTCTAAGCAGAACGATCTTATTCTTGTATGTAATGCAAAAGCACTAATCTATTCAATGCACAACGAGTTCTTATATGCATTGTAATGCAAAAGCACTAATCTTTTCAATGCACAGAGGTTTCTTATATGCATTAGCACTAATCTTTTCAATGCACAGAAGTTTCTTATATGCATTGTAATGCAAAATCACTTACTCTTCAATGCACAACGAGTTCTTATATGCATTGTATGCAATGCAAACGAACTAATATATTCAATGCACATCGAGTTCTTGAATGTAATGCAATGCAAAAGCACTCATTTCTTTAATGCACAAGTTTTTATGCATTGCAATGTAAAAGCACGAATCTCTTCAATGCAGAACGAGTTCTTGTATGCAATGCAGAAGCACTTATCTCTTCAATGCACAAATAATTTTTGTATGCAATTTTGTATGCAATGCAATACAGTTGTATGCAATAAACACAACATATTAAGTTAGATCCTGCATGCAGTGTAACTGCATACATGTTATGTGTTCTCTCTTCAATTCATTACGGAATGAGTTTGTTTGTATACAATGCAACACGTTTATGTTATATTTATTGTTCAATGCACAGCATATTAAATCGTGTATGCAGTGCAATGCAACAGCAAGTATGTTATTTAAATGCACAACGCATTAGTTAGTTCATGTTGCAATGCACTACAACAGCACACATGTTGTGTTTTCTTCAATGCACAACGGAAAATTCAGTTTTGTAAGCAGAGCAAAACATAAACATTTAAGTGTGTTCCTCAGTGGATTAATTTAGTGTAAGCGAGACAAACTGAACATGTCTGACAAAGAGGTCCACACAAGGTTTTCAACTATATATTTTCAATGACTTATGTTAATTCAACCAGACAAAAGTCCATATCTGACCATCTGAAATAAATTCTGGCGAAGGGGTCCACAAAAGGGTTTTACTATATATTTACTATATAAGTCTCTTTTAGATATTAAATCAGCCATACAGTAGTCCATATTTGACCCACAGAACATATTTCTGGCCCAAGACCCTCCGATCATGAACTTATTATACATACTCATTGAAGTCCATTCTGATTCCCCATTTTTCTGTTTTTTTTAAGGTTTTCCTAATGCCTTTTTTATTTTATTTTTTTACATATGGCTGTACAGAAGTCCATATTTGACCTGCTGAATATATTTTTGGCCCAAGAGTCCTTAAACACTAACTTACTATACATATTCATTGACTTCCCTTCAGATTAAATTATTATTATTATTATTATTATTTACATGTTATGGCTGTACAGAAGTCCATATTTGACCTACTGACTATATTTTTGGCCCAAGAGTCCTTAAACACTAACTTACTGCACATACTCATTGACATCCCTTCTGATTCCCATTAATAGCCAAAAGTTCCACAAAACGTTTTTTTAAAGGTTTTTTAACGTTCTTTTAATGTATTTTTTTTTCTTACACGTTATGGCTGTACAGAAGTTTATATATGACCTAATGAATTTATTTTTGGCCCAAGAATCCATAAACACTAACTTATTATACATATTCATTGACTTCCCTTCTGATTCCCATTATTAGCCAAAAGTTCCATAAAAGTTTTTTTTTTAAAGGTTTTTTAATGTTTTTTTTTTCTTACATGTTATGGCTGTAAAGAAGTCTATACTTCACGTAATGAAATTGTTTTGGCCCAAGAGTCCTTAAACACAAACTTACTATACATATTCATTGACTTCCCTTCTGATTCCCATTTGTAGCCAAAAGTTCCACAAAAGTTTTTTTAAAGTTTTTTTAAAGTTATTTTAATGTATTTTTTTCTTACATGTTATGGTTGTACAGAGGTCTATATTTGACCTAATGAATATTTTTTTGGCCCAAGAATCCTTAAACACTAACTTACTATACATATTCATTGACTTCCCTTCTGATTCCCATTTGTAGCCAAAAGTGCCACAAAAGTTTTTTTAAGGATTTTTTATTTTATTTTATGGCTGTACAGAAGTCGATATTTGACCTATTGAACATATTTTTGGCCAAAGAGTCGTTAAATTCATTGACTTCCCTTCTGATTTTCATTACTAGACAAAAGTTCCACAAAATGTTTTTAAATTATTATTATTATTATTTTACATGTTATGGCTGTACAGAAGTCCATATTTGACCATTCTGAACATACTTCTGGCCAAAGGCTCCAGAAAAATAGGTCATAATGTTCTACATTTTGGCTGATTTAACATGAGGAGGGAGTTTATAAGAAACTTAATGTTTGAGGGTTCGTCGGCAAGAAAGATCCAACATCTCTTCTATGCACAACGAGTTCTTATTTGCATTTTAATACAAAAGCACGAATCCCTTCCAAGCAGAGCGATCTTATTCTTGTATGCAATGCAAAAGCAAGTATCTCTTTAATGCACGAGTATGCAAAGCAAACGCACCAATGCTTTTATGCACATAGAGTTGTTTGAATGCAATGCAATGCAAAAATTCTCATTTCTTCAATGCAGAACGAGTTCTTGTATGCAATGTTAAAGCCCTAATCTCTTCAATGCACGATGAGTTTTGTATACATTGCAATGCAAAAGCACTAATCTCTTCAATGCACAATGAGTTTGTGTATGAATTGTAATGCAAAAGCACTTATCTTTTCAATGCACAAGTTCGTGTAATGCAAAACCACTAATCTCTACCAAGCAGAGCGATCTTATTCTTGTATGCAATGCAAAAGCACGTATCTATTTAATGCACGAATTCTTGTATGCAAAGAAAACGCATTAATACCATCATGCACATCGAGTTCTTTGAATGCAATGCAATGCAAAAGCCCTAATCTCTTCAATGCACAGAGATTTCTCATATGCCTTGTAATGCAAAATTACTTATCTCTTCAATGCACAAGTTTTTGTATGCAATGCAAACGAACTAATATATTCAATGCACATCTAGTTCTTGAATATAATGCAATAAAAAAGCACTTATCTCTTAAATGCACGACGAGTTTTGTATACATTGCAATGCAAAAGCACTAATCTATTCAATGCAAAACGAGTTCTTTATGCATTGTAATGCAAAATCAATGCAAGTCAATGAAAAATACTAATCTCTTTAATGCATAAGATTACTTATGCATTGTAATGCAAAAGTAATTATCTCTTCAGTGCAGAAAAAGCAAAAGCACGTATCTCTTTAATGCACGAGTTCTTGTATGCAAAGAAAACGCACAATACCTTCATGCACATCGAGTTCTTTGATGCAATGCAAAAGCACTAACTTCTTCAATGCAGAACGAGTTCTTGTATGCAATGCAAAAGCACTAACTTCTTCAATGCAGAACGAGTTCTTGTATGCAATATTAAAGCACTAATCTCTTCAATGCACAACGAGTTATTGTATGCACTGTAATGCAAAAGCACTAATCTCTTCTAAGCAGAATGATCTTATTCTTGTATGTAATGCAAAAGCACTAATCTCTTTAATGCACAACGAGTTTTTATATGCATTGTAATGCAAAATCACTTATCTCTTCAATGCACGGCGAGTTATGTATACATTGCAATCCAAAAGCATAAACTCTTCAATGCATAAATATGTATTATATGCATTGTAATGCAAAAGCTCTAATCTCTTCAATGCACAACGAGATCTTGAATGTAATGCAATGAAAAGCACTTATCTCTTCAATGCATGAGTTTTGTATACATTTCAATGCAAAGCACTAATCTATTCAATGCACAACGAGTTCTTATATGCATTGTAATGCAAAAGCACTAATCTTTTCAATGCACAGAGGTTTCTTATATGCATTAGCACTAATCTTTTCAATGCACAGAAGTTTCTTATATGCATTGTAATGCAAAATCACTTACTCTTCAATGCACAACGAGTTCTTATATGCATTGTATGCAATCCAAACGAACTAATATATTCAATGCACATCGAGTTCCTGAATGTAATGCAATGCAAAAGCACTCATTTCTTTAATGCACAAGTTTTTATGCATTGCAATGTAAAAGCACTAATCTCTTCAATGCAGAACGAGTTCTTGTATGCAATGCAGAAGCACTTATCTCTTCAATGCACAAAGAATTTTTGTATGCAATTTTGTATGCAATGCAATACAGTTGTATGCAATAAACACAACATATTAAGTTAGATCCTGCATGCAGTGTAACTGCATACATGTTATGTGTTCTCTCTTCAATTCATAACGGAATGAGTTTGTTTGTATACAATGCAACACGTTTATGTTATATTTATTGTTCAATGCACAGCATATTAAATCGTGTATGCAGTGCAATGCAACAGCAAGTATGTTATTTAAATGCACAACGCATTAGTTAGTTCATGTTGCAATGCACTACAAAAGCACACATGTTGTGTTTTCTTCAATGCACAACGGAAAATTCAGTTTTGTAAGCAGAGCAAAACATAAACATTTAAGTGTGTTCCTCAGTGGATTAATTTAGTGTAAGCGAGACAAACTGAACATGTCTGACAAAGAGGTCCACACAAGGTTTTCAACTATATATTTTCAATGACTTATGTTAATTCAACCAGATAAAAGTCCATATCTGACCATCTGAAATAAATTCTGGCGAAGGGGTCCACAAAAGGGTTTTACTATATATTTACTATATAAGTCTCTTTTAGATATTAAATCAGCCATACAGTAGTCCATATTTGACCCACAGAACATATTTCTGGCCCAAGACCCTCCGATCATGAACTTATTATACATACTCATTGAAGTCCATTCTGATTCCCCATTTTTCTGTTTTTTTTTAAGGTTTTCCTAATGCCTTTTTTATTTTATTTTTTTACATATGGCTGTACAGAAGTCCATATTTGACCTGCTGAATATATTTTTGGCCCAAGAGTCCTTAAACACTAACTTACTATACATATTCATTGACTTCCCTTCAGATTAAATTATTATTATTATTATTATTATTTACATGTTATGGCTGTACAGAAGTCCATATTTGACCTACTGAATATATTTTTGGCCCAAGAGTCCTTAAACACTAACTTACTATACATAATCATTGACTTCCCTTCTGATTTCCATTAGTAGCCAAAAGTGCCACAAAAGTTTTTTTAAGGGTTTTGAAAGGTTTTTTTTTTTTGTTGTTTTTTACAGAAGTCTATACTTGGCCTATTAAATATATATTTTTGGCCCAAGAGTCCTTAAACACAAACTTACTATACCTATTCATTGACTTCCCTTCTGATTCCCATTAGTAGCCAAAAGTTCCACAAAAGGTTTTTAAATGATTATTATTATTATTTTTTTACATGTTATGGCTGTACAGAAGTCCATATTTGACCTACTGACTATATTTTTGTCCCAAGAGTCCTTAAACACTAACTTACTGCACATACTCATTGACATCCCTTCTGATTCCCATTAATAGCCAAAAGTTCCACAAAAGGTTTTTTTAAAGGTTTTTTAACGTTCTTTTAATGTTTTTTTTTTTTTTTACATGTTATGGCTGTACAGAAGTTTATATATGACCTAATGAATTTATTTTTTGCCCAAGAGTCCTTAAACACTAACTTAATATACATATTCATTGACTTCCCTTCTGATTCCCATTAGTAGCCAAAAGTTCCACAAAACATTTTTTTTAATGTCTTATTTTATTTTATTATTATTTTTTATTTTTTACAGAAGTCTATACTTGACCTACTGAATATATTTTTGGCCCAAGAGTCCTTAAACACTAACTTACTAACATACTTATTGGCTTCCCTTCTTATTCCCAATAGAAGCCAATATTTCCACAAAAGTTTTTTTTAAAGGTTTTTTAATATTTTTTTTCTGATATGTTATGGCTGTACAGAAGTCTATATTTGACCTAATGTTTTTTTTTTGGCCCAAGTTTTCTTAAACACTAACTTACTATACATACTCATTGACATCCCTTCTGATTCCCATTAGTAGCCAAAAGTTCCACAAAAGATTTTTTAAAGGTTTTTTAATGGGTTTTTTTCTTACATGTTATGGCTGTACAGGAGTGTAATGATACCTAATGAATTTTTTTTGTCTCAAGAGTTCTTAAACACTAACTTACTATACATATTCATTGACTTATCTTCTGATTTCCATTAGTAGCCAAAAGTTCCACAAAAGGTTTTTTTAAGGATTTTTTTTTTATGGCTGTACAGAAGTCGATATTTGACCTATTGAACATATTTTTGGCCCAAGAGTCGTTAAATTCATTGACTTCCCTTCTGATTTCCATTAGTAGCCAAAAATGCCACAAAAGTTTTTTTAAGGGTTTTGAAAGTTTTTATTTTTATTTTATTTTTCTTACAGAAGTCTATGCTTGACCTACTAAATATATATTTTTGGCCCAAGAGTCCTTAAACACTAACTTACTACACATACTCATTGTCTTCCCTTTTTATTCCCATAAGTAGCCAAAAGTTCCACAAAACATTTTTTAATGTCTTTTTATTTTATTTTTATTTTATTTTTATTAACATATTTTTGGCCCAAGAATCCTTAAACACTAACTTACTATACATATTAATTGACTTCACTTCTGATTCCAATTTGTAGCCAAAAGTTCCACAAAGGTTTTTAAAAGGTTTTTTAAAGTTCTTTTAATGTATTTTTTTCTTACATGTTATGGTTGTACAGAAGTCTATATTTGACCTAATGAATATTTTTTTGGCCCAAGAGTCCTTAAATACTAACTTACTATACATATTCATTGACCACTTCGGATTCCCATTAGCGGCCAAAAGTTCCACAAAAGGTTTTTTTTAAAGGTTTTTTAATGTTTTTTTTTCTTACATGTTATGGCTCTACAGAAGTCTATATTTGACCTAATGAAATTGTTTTGGCCCAAGAATCCTTAAACACTAACTTAATATACATATTCATTGACTTCCCTTCTGATTCCCATTAGTAGCCAAAAGTTCCAAAAAACATTTTTTTTAATGTCTTATTTTATTTTATTTTATTTTTTTATTTTTTACAGAAGTCTATACTTGACCTACTGAATATATTTTTGGCCCAAGAGTCCTTAAACACTAACTTACTAACATACTCATTGACATCCCTTCTGATTCCCATTAGTAGCCAATATTTCCACAAAAGGTTTTTTTAAAGGTTTTTTAATGGGTTTTTTCTGATATGTTATGGCTGTACAGAAGTCTATATTTGACCTAATGTTTTTTTTTTGGCCCAAATTTCCTTAAACAATAACTTACTATACATACTCATTGACATCCCTTCTGATTCCCATTAGTGGCCAAAAGTTCCACAAAAGGTTTTTTAAAGGTTTTTTAATGGGTTTTTTTCTCACATGTTATGGCTGTACAGGAGTCTAATTGGACCAAATGAATTTTTTTTGTCTCAAGAGTCCTTAAACACTAACTTACTATACATATTCATTGACATCTCTTCTGATTTCCATTAGTAGCCAAAAGTTCCACAAAAGGTTTTTTTAAGGATTTTTTTTTTATTTTATGGCTGTACAGAAGTCGATATTTGACCTATTGAACATATTTTTGGCCCAAGAGTCGTTAAATTCATTGACTTCCCTTCTGATTTCCATTAGTAGCCAAAAGTGCCACAAAAGTTTTTTTAAGGGTTTTGAAAGTTTTTATTTTATTTTATTTTTTTTTACAGAAGTCTATGCTTGACCTACTAAATATATATTTTTGGCCCAAGAGTCCTTAAACACTAACTTACTATACATATTCATTGACTTCCCTTCTGATTTCCATTATTAGCCAAAAGTTCCACAAAAGGTTTTTAAATTATTATTATTATTATTTATTTTTTTATTTTTTTTACATGTTATGGCTGTACAGAAGTCGATATTTGACCTACTGAACATTTTTTGGCCCAAGAGTCCTTAAACACTAACTTACTATACATATTCATTGACTTCCCTTCTGATTCCCATTACTAGCCAAAAGTTCCACAAAAGGTTTTTAAATTATTATTATTATTATTTTACATGTTATGGCTGTACAGAAGTCCATATTTGACCTAATGAACATATTTTTGGCCCAAGAGTCCTTAAACACTAACTTAATATACATATTCATTGGCTTCCCTTCTTATTCCCATTAGAAGCCAATATTTCCACAAAAGTTTTTTTTAAAGGTTTTTTAATGTTTTTTTTCTGATATGTTATGGCTGTACAGAAGTCTATATTTGACCTAATGTTTTTTTTTTGGCCCAAGTTTCCTTAAACACTAACTTACTATACATACTCATTGACATCCCTTCTGATTCCCATTAGTAGCCAAAAGTTACAGAAAAGGTTTTTTAAAGGTTTTTTAATGTGTTTTTTTCTTACATGTTATGGCTGTACAGGAGTCTAATTGGACCTAATGAATTTTTTTTGTCTCAAGAGTCCTTAAACACTAACTTACTATACATATTCATTGACTTCTCTTCTGATTTCCATTAGTAGCCAAAAGTTCCACAAAAGGTTTTTTTAAGGATTTTTTTTTATTTTATGGCTGTACAGAAGTTGATATTTGACCTATTGAACATATTTTTGGCCCAAGAGTTGTTAAATTCATTGACTTCCCTTCTGATTTCCATTAGTAGCCAAAAATGCCACAAAAGTTTTTTTAAGGGTTTTGAAAGTTTTTTTATTTTATTTTATTTTTTTTACAGAAGTCTATGCTTGACCTACTAAATATATATTTTTGGAACAAGAGTCCTTAAACACTAACTTACTACACATACTCATTGACTTCCCTTTTTATTCCCATTAGTAGCCAAAAGTTCCACAAAAACATTTTTTAATGTCTTTTTATTTTATTTTTTTATTTTTTTATTTTTTTTACATGTTATGGCTGTACAGAAGTCGATATTTGACCGACTGAACATATTTTTGGCCCAAGAGTCCTTAAAAATAACTTACTATACATACTCACTGATGTCCCTTCTGATTCCATTACCATCCCAAAGTTCCACAAAAGGTTTTTAAATTATTATTATTATTATTATTTTACATGTTATGGCTGTACAGAAGTCCATATTTGACCTACTGAACATATTTTTGGCCCAAGAGTCCTTAAACACTAACTTACTATACATATTCATTGACTTCACTTCTGATTCCTATTTGTAGCCAAAAGTTCCACAAAAGGTTTTTTAAAGTTTTTTTAAGTTCTTTTAATGTATTTTTTTCTTACTTGTTATGGCTGTACAGAAATCCATATTTGACCTAATGAACATATTTTTGGCCCAAGAGTCCTTAAACACTAACTTAATATACATATTCATTGACTTCCCTTCTGATTCCCATTAGTAGCCAAAAGTTCCACAAAACATTTTTTTTAATATCTTATCTTATTTTATTTTATTATTATTTTTTATTTTTTACAGAAGTCCATATTTGACCTAATGAACATATTTTTGGCCCAAGAGTCCTTAAACACTAACTTACTATACATATTCATTCACTTCACTTCTGATTCCCATTTGTAGCCAAAAGTTCCACAAAAGGTTTTTTAAAGGTTTTTTAAAGTTCTTTTAATGTATTTTTTTCTTACATGTTATGGCTGTACAGGAGTCTAATTGGACCTAATGAATTTTTTTTGTCTCAAGAGTCCTTAAACACTAACTTACTATACATATTCATTGACTTCTCTTCTGATTTCCATTAGTAGCCAAAAGTTCCACAAAAGGTTTTTTTAAGGATTTTTTTTTAATTTTATGGCTGTACAGAAGTCGATATTTGACCTATTGAACATATTTTTGGCCCAAGAGTCTTTAAATTCATTGACTTCCCTTCTGATTTCCATTAGTAGCCAAAAGTGCCACAAAAGTTTTTTTAAGGGTTTTGAAAGTTTTTATTTATTTATTTATTTATTTATTTATTTTTTTTTACAGAAGTCTATGCTTGACCTACTAAATATATATTTTTGGCCCAAGAGTCCTTAAACACTAACTTACTACACATACTCATTGACTTCCCTTTTTATTCCCATTAGTAGCCAAAAGTTCCACAAAAGGTTTTTTAAAGTTTTTTAAAGTTCTTTTAATGTATTTTTTTCTTACTTGTTATGGCTGTACAGAAGTCCATATTTGACCTAATGAACATATTTTTGGCCCAAGAGTCCTTAAACACTAACTTAATATACATATTCATTGACTTCCCTTCTGATTCCCATTAGTAGCCAAAAGTTCCACAAAAAAAATTTTTTAATATCTTATTTTATTTTATTATTATTTTTTATTTTTTACAGAAGTCTATACTTGACCTACTGAATATATTTTTGGCCCAAGAGTCCTTAAACACTAACTTACTAACATACTTATTGACTTCACTTCTGATTCCCATTATTAGCCAAAAGTTCCACAAAAGTTTTTTTAAAGGTTTTTTAATGTTTTTTTTCTGATATGTTATGGCTGTACAGAAGTCTATATTTGACCTAATGTTTTTTTTTTGGCCCAAGTTTCCTTAAACACTAACTTACTATACATACTCATTGACATCCCTTCTGATTCCCATTATTAGCCAAAAGTTCCACAAAAGGTTTTTAAATTATTATTATTATTATTTTTTTTACATGTTATGGCTTTACAGAAGTCCATATTTGACCTACTGAATATATTTTTGGCCCAAGAATCCTTAAACACTAACTTACTATACATATTCATTGACCACTTCAGATTCCCATTAGTAGCCAAAAGTTCCACAAATGGTTTTTTTTAAAGGTTTTTTAATGTTTTTTTTTCTTACATGTTATGGCTCTACATAAGTCTATATTTGACCTAATGAAATTGTTTTGGCCCAAGAGTCCTTAAACACTAACTTAATATACATATTCATTGACTTCACTTCTGATTCCCATTAGTAGCCAAAAGTTCCAAAAAAAATTTTTTTTAATGTCTTATTTTATTTTATTATTATTTTTTTTACAGATGTCTATGCTTGACCTACTGAATATATTTTTGGCCCAAGAGTCCTTAAACACTAACTTACTATACATATTCATTGACTTCACTTCTGATTCCCATTTGTAGCCAAAAGTTCCACAAAAGGTTTTTTAAAGGTTTTTTAAAGTTCTTTTAATGTATTTTTTTCTTACATGTTATGGCTGTACAGGAGTCTAATTGGACCTAATGAATTTTTTTTGTCTCAAGAGTCCTTAAACACTAACTTACTATACATATTCATTGACTTCTCTTCTGATTTCCATTAGTAGCCAAAAGTTCCACAAAAGGTTTTTTTAAGGATTTTTTTTTAATTTTATGGCTGTACAGAAGTCGATATTTGACCTATTGAACATATTTTTGGCCCAAGAGTCTTTAAATTCATTGACTTCCCTTCTGATTTCCATTAGTAGCCAAAAGTGCCACAAAAGTTTTTTTAAGGGTTTTGAAAGTTTTTATTTATTTATTTATTTATTTATTTATTTTTTTTACAGAAGTCTATGCTTGACCTACTAAATATATATTTTTGGCCCAAGAGTCCTTAAACACTAACTTACTACACATACTCATTGACTTCCCTTTTTATTCCCATTAGTAGCCAAAAGTTCCACAAAAGGTTTTTTAAAGTTTTTTTAAGTTCTTTTAATGTATTTTTTTGTTACTTGTTATGGCTGTACAGAAGTCCATATTTGACCTAATGAACATATTTTTGGCCCAAGAGTCCTTAAACACTAACTTAATATACATATTCATTGACTTCCCTTCTGATTCCCATTAGTAGCCAAAAGTTCCACAAAACATTTTTTTTAATATCTTATTTTATTTTATTATTATTTTTTATTTTTTACAGAAGTCTATACTTGACCTACTGAATATATTTTTGGCCCAAGAGTCCTTAAACACTAACTTACTAACATACTTATTGACTTCACTTCTGATTCCCATTATTAGCCAAAAGTTCCACAAAAGTTTTTTTAAAGGTTTTTTAATGTTTTTTTTCTGATATGTTATGGCTGTACAGAAGTCTATATTTGACCTAATGTTTTTTTTTTGGCCCAAGTTTCCTTAAACACTAACTTACTATACATACTCATTGACATCCCTTCTGATTCCCATTATTAGCCAAAAGTTCCACAAAAGGTTTTTAAATTATTATTATTATTATTATTTTTACATGTTATGGCTTTACAGAAGTCCATATTTGACCTACTGAATATATTTTTGGCCCAAGAATCCTTAAACACTAACTTACTATACATATTCATTGACCACTTCAGATTCCCATTAGTAGCCAAAAGTTCCACAAATGGTTTTTTTTAAAGGTTTTTTAATGTTTTTTTTTCTTACATGTTATGGCTCTACAGAAGTCTATATTTGACCTAATGAAATTGTTTTGGCCCAAGAGTCCTTAAACACTAACTTAATATACATATTCATTGACTTCACTTCTGATTCCCATTAGTAGCCAAAAGTTCCACAAAAAAAATTTTTTAATGTCTTATTTTATTTTATTATTATTTTTATTTTTTTTACAGAAGTCTATGCTTGACCTACTGAATATATTTTTGGCCCAAGAGTCCTTAAACACTAACTTACTATACATATTCATTGACTTCACTTCTGATTCCCATTTGTAGCCAAAAGTTCCACAAAAGGTTTTTTAAAGGTTTTTTAAAGTTCTTTTAATGTATTTTTTTCTTACATGTTATGGCTGTACAGGAGTCTAATTGGACCTAATGAATTTTTTTTGTCTCAAGAGTCCTTAAACACTAACTTACTATACATATTCATTGACTTCTCTTCTGATTTCCATTAGTAGCCAAAAGTTCCACAAAAGGTTTTTTTAAGGATTTTTTTTTAATTTTATGGCTGTACAGAAGTCGATATTTGACCTATTGAACATATTTTTGGCCCAAGAGTCTTTAAATTCATTGACTTCCCTTCTGATTTCCATTAGTAGCCAAAAGTGCCACAAAAGTTTTTTTAAGGGTTTTGAAAGTTTTTATTTATTTATTTATTTATTTATTTATTTTTTTACAGAAGTCTATGCTTGACCTACTAAATATATATTTTTGGCCCAAGAGTCCTTAAACACTAACTTACTACACATACTCATTGACTTCCCTTTTTATTCCCATTAGTAGCCAAAAGTTCCACAAAAACATTTTTTAATGTCTTTTGATTTGATTTTTTTATTTTTTTATTTTTTTACATGTTATGGCTGTACAGAAGTCGATATTTGACCTACTGAACATATTTTTGGCCCAAGAGTCCTTAAACACTAACTTACTATACATATTCATTGACTTCCCTTCTGATTCCCATTATTAGCCAAAAGTTCCACAAAAGGTTTTTAAATTATTATTATTATTATTTATTTTTTATTTTTTTTACATGTTATGGCTGTACAGATGTCCATATTTGACCTACTGAATATATTTTTGGCCCAAGAGTCCTTAAACACTAACTTACTATACATATTCATTGACTTCGCTTCTGATTCCCATTACTAGCCAAAAGTTCCACAAAAGGTTTTTAAATTATTATTATTATTATTTTACATGTTATGGCTGTACAGAAGTCCATATTTGACCTACTGAACATATTTTTGGCCCAAGAGTCCTTAAACACTAACTTACTATACATACTCATTGACATCCCTTCTGATTCCCATTAGTAGCCAAAAGTTCCACAAAAGGTTTTTTAAAGGTTTTTTAATGGTTTTTTTTCCTACATATTATGGCTGTACAGGAGTCTAATTGGACCTAATGAATTTTTTTTGTCTCAAGAGTCCTTAAACAATAACTTATTATACATATTCATTGACATCCCTTCTGATTTCAATTAGTAGCCAAAAGTGCCACAAAAGTTTTTTTAAGGGTTTTGAAGGTGTTTATTTATTTATTTATTTATTTTTTTATTTTTTTATTTTTTTATTTTTTTATTTTTTTACAGAAGTCTATGCTTGACCTACTAAATATATATTTTTGGCCCAAGAGTCCTTAAACACTAACTTACTACACATACTCATTGACTTCCCTCTTTATTCCCATTATTAGCCAAAAGTTCCACAAAAGTTTTTTAAATTATTATTATTTTTTATTTATTTATTTTTTTTACATGTTATGGCTGTACAGAAGTCCATATTTGACCTACTGAATATATTTTTGGCCCAAGAGTCCTTAAACACTAACTTACTATACATATTCATTGACTTCCCTTCTGATTCCCATTACTAGCCAAAAGTTGCACAAAAGGTTTTTAAATTATTATTATTATTATTATTTTACATGTTATGGCTGTACAGAAGTCCATATTTGACCTACTGAACATATTTTTGGCCCAAGAGTCCTTAAACACTAACTTACTATACATATTCATTGACATCCCTTCTGATTTCCATTAGTAGCCAAAAGTGCCACAAAAGTTTTTTTAAGGGTTTTGAAAGTTTTTATTTTTATTTTATTTTTTTTACAGAAGTCTATGCTTGACCTACTAAATATATATTTTTGTCTCAAGAGTCCTTAAACACTAACTTACTATACATATTCATTGACATCCCTTCTGATTCCCATTACTAGCCAAAAATTCCACAAAAGATTTTTAAATTATTATTATTATTATTTTACATGTTATGGCTGTACAGAAGTCCATATTTGACCTACTGAACATATTTTTGGCCCAAGAGTCCTTAAACACTAACTTACTATACATATTCATTGACTTCACTTCTGATTCCCATTTGTAGCCAAAAGTTCCACAAATTTTTTTTTTTAAAGGTTTTTTAATGTTTTTTTTCTTAAATGTTATGGCTGTACAGAAGTCTATATTTGACCTAATGACATTTTTTTGGCCCAAGAGTCCTTAAACACTAACTTACTATACATATTCATTGACTTCCCTTCTGATTCCCATTACTAGCCAAAAGTTCCACAAAAGGTTTTTAAATTATTATTAGTATTATTTTACATATTATGGCTGTACAGAAGTCCATATTTGACCTAATGAACATATTTTTGGCCCAAGAGTCCTTATAAATAACTTACTATACATACTCACTGATTTCCCTTCTGATTCCATTACAATCCCAAAGTTCCACAAAGGTTTTTAAATTAATATTATTATTATTATTTTACATGTTATGGCTGTACAGAAGTCCATATTTGACCTACTGAACATATTTTTGGCCCAAGAGTCCTTAAACACTAACTTACTATACATATTCATTGACTTCACTTCTGATTCGCATTTGTAGCCAAAAGTTCCACAAAGGTTTTTTAAAGTTCTTTTAATGTATTTATTTCTTACATGTTATGGTTGTACAGAGGTCTATATTTGACCTAATGAATATTTTTTTGGCCCAAGAATCCTTAAACACTAACTTACTATACATATTCATTGACTTCTCTTCTGATTCCCATTAATAGCCAAAAGTGCCACAAAAGTTTTTTTAAGGATTTTTTTTTTATTTTATGGCTGTACAGAAGTCGATATTTGACCTATTGAACATATTTTTGGCCAAAGAGTCGTTAAATTCATTGACTTCCCTTCTGATTTTCATTACTACACAAAAGTTCCACAAAATTAAATTATTATTATTATTTTACATGTTATGGCTGTACAGAAGTCCATATTTGACCATTCTGAACATACTTCTGGCCAAAGGCTCCAGAAAAATAGGTCATAATGTTCTACATTTTGGCTGATTTAACATGAGGAGGGAGTTTATAAGAAACTTAATGTTTGAGGGTTCGTCGGCAAGAAAGATCCAACATCTCTTCTATGCACAACGAGTTCTTATATGCATTTTAATACAAAAGCACGAATCCCTTCCAAGCAGAGCGATCTTATTCTTGTGTGCAATGCAAAAGCAAGTATCTCTTTAATGCACGAGTATGCAAAGCAAACGCACCAATGCTTTTATGCACATAGAGTTGTTTGAATGCAATGCAATGCAAAAATTCTCATTTCTTCAATGCAGAACGAGTTCTTGTATGCAATGTTAAAGCCCTAATCTCTTCAATGCACGATGAGTTTTGTATACATTGCAATGCAAAAGCACTAATCTCTTCAATGCACAACGAGTTTGTGTATGAATTGTAATGCAAAAGCACTTATCTTTTCAATGCACAAGTTCGTGTAATGCAAAACCACTAATCTCTACCAAGCACAGCGATCTTATTCTTGTATGCAATGCAAAAGCACGTATCTATTTAATGCACGAATTCTTGTATGCAAAGAAAACGCATTAATACCATCATGCACATCGAGTTCTTTGAATGCAATGCAATGCAAAAGCCCTAATCTCTTCAATGCACAGAGATTTCTCATATGCCTTGTAATGCAAAATTACTTATCTCTTCAATGCACAAGTTCTTGTATGCAATGCAAACGAACTAATATATTCAATGCACATCGAGTTCTTGAATATAATGCAATAAAAAAGCACTTATCTCTTAAATGCACGACGAGTTTTGTATACATTGCAATGCAAAAGCACTAATCTATTCAATGCAAAACGAGTTCTTTATGCATTGTAATGCAAAATCAATGCAAGTCAATGAAAAATACTAATCTCTTTAATGCATAAGATTACTTATGCATTGTAATGCAAAAGTAATTATCTCTTCAGTGCAGAAAAAGCAAAAGCACGTATCTCTTTAATGCACGAGTTCTTGTATGCAAAGAAAACGCACAATACCTTCATGCACATCGAGTTCTTTGATGCAATGCAAAAGCACTAACTTCTTCAATGCAGAACGAGTTCTTGTATGCAATGCAAAAGCACTAACTTCTTCAATGCAGAACGAGTTCTTGTATGCAATAATAAAGCACTAATCTCTTCAATGCACAACGAGTTATTGTATGCACTGTAATGCAAAAGCACTAATCCCTTCTAAGCAGAACGATCTTATTCTTGTATGTAATGCAAAAGCACTAATCTATTCAATGCACAACGAGTTCTTATATGCATTGTAATGCAAAAGCACTAATCTTTTCAATGCACAGAGGTTTCTTATATGCATTAGCACTAATCTTTTCAATGCACAGAAGTTTCTTATATGCATTGTAATGCAAAATCACTTACTCTTCAATGCACAACGAGTTCTTATATGCATTGTATGCAATGCAAACGAACTAATATATTCAATGCACATCGAGTTCTTGAATGTAATGCAATGCAAAAGCACTCATTTCTTTAATGCACAAGTTTTTATGCATTGCAATGTAAAAGCACGAATCTCTTCAATGCAGAACGAGTTCTTGTATGCAATGCAGAAGCACTTATCTCTTCAATGCACAAATAATTTTTGTATGCAATTTTGTATGCAATGCAATACAGTTGTATGCAATAAACACAACATATTAAGTTAGATCCTGCATGCAGTGTAACTGCATACATGTTATGTGTTCTCTCTTCAATTCATTACGGAATGAGTTTGTTTGTATACAATGCAACACGTTTATGTTATATTTATTGTTCAATGCACAGCATATTAAATCGTGTATGCAGTGCAATGCAACAGCAAGTATGTTATTTAAATGCACAACGCATTAGTTAGTTCATGTTGCAATGCACTACAACAGCACACATGTTGTGTTTTCTTCAATGCACAACGGAAAATTCAGTTTTGTAAGCAGAGCAAAACATAAACATTTAAGTGTGTTCCTCAGTGGATTAATTTAGTGTAAGCGAGACAAACTGAACATGTCTGACAAAGAGGTCCACACAAGGTTTTCAACTATATATTTTCAATGACTTATGTTAATTCAACCAGACAAAAGTCCATATCTGACCATCTGAAATAAATTCTGGCGAAGGGGTCCACAAAAGGGTTTTACTATATATTTACTATATAAGTCTCTTTTAGATATTAAATCAGCCATACAGTAGTCCATATTTGACCCACAGAACATATTTCTGGCCCAAGACCCTCCGATCATGAACTTATTATACATACTCATTGAAGTCCATTCTGATTCCCCATTTTTCTGTTTTTTTTAAGGTTTTCCTAATGCCTTTTTTATTTTATTTTTTTACATATGGCTGTACAGAAGTCCATATTTGACCTGCTGAATATATTTTTGGCCCAAGAGTCCTTAAACACTAACTTACTATACATATTCATTGACTTCCCTTCAGATTAAATTATTATTATTATTATTATTATTTACATGTTATGGCTGTACAGAAGTCCATATTTGACCTACTGACTATATTTTTGGCCCAAGAGTCCTTAAACACTAACTTACTGCACATACTCATTGACATCCCTTCTGATTCCCATTAATAGCCAAAAGTTCCACAAAACGTTTTTTTAAAGGTTTTTTAACGTTCTTTTAATGTATTTTTTTTTCTTACACGTTATGGCTGTACAGAAGTTTATATATGACCTAATGAATTTATTTTTGGCCCAAGAATCCATAAACACTAACTTATTATACATATTCATTGACTTCCCTTCTGATTCCCATTATTAGCCAAAAGTTCCATAAAAGTTTTTTTTTTAAAGGTTTTTTAATGTTTTTTTTTTCTTACATGTTATGGCTGTAAAGAAGTCTATACTTCACGTAATGAAATTGTTTTGGCCCAAGAGTCCTTAAACACAAACTTACTATACATATTCATTGACTTCCCTTCTGATTCCCATTTGTAGCCAAAAGTTCCACAAAAGTTTTTTTAAAGTTTTTTTAAAGTTATTTTAATGTATTTTTTTCTTACATGTTATGGTTGTACAGAGGTCTATATTTGACCTAATGAATATTTTTTTGGCCCAAGAATCCTTAAACACTAACTTACTATACATATTCATTGACTTCCCTTCTGATTCCCATTTGTAGCCAAAAGTGCCACAAAAGTTTTTTTAAGGATTTTTTATTTTATTTTATGGCTGTACAGAAGTCGATATTTGACCTATTGAACATATTTTTGGCCAAAGAGTCGTTAAATTCATTGACTTCCCTTCTGATTTTCATTACTAGACAAAAGTTCCACAAAATGTTTTTAAATTATTATTATTATTATTTTACATGTTATGGCTGTACAGAAGTCCATATTTGACCATTCTGAACATACTTCTGGCCAAAGGCTCCAGAAAAATAGGTCATAATGTTCTACATTTTGGCTGATTTAACATGAGGAGGGAGTTTATAAGAAACTTAATGTTTGAGGGTTCGTCGGCAAGAAAGATCCAACATCTCTTCTATGCACAACGAGTTCTTATTTGCATTTTAATACAAAAGCACGAATCCCTTCCAAGCAGAGCGATCTTATTCTTGTATGCAATGCAAAAGCAAGTATCTCTTTAATGCACGAGTATGCAAAGCAAACGCACCAATGCTTTTATGCACATAGAGTTGTTTGAATGCAATGCAATGCAAAAATTCTCATTTCTTCAATGCAGAACGAGTTCTTGTATGCAATGTTAAAGCCCTAATCTCTTCAATGCACGATGAGTTTTGTATACATTGCAATGCAAAAGCACTAATCTCTTCAATGCACAACGAGTTTGTGTATGAATTGTAATGCAAAAGCACTTATCTTTTCAATGCACAAGTTCGTGTAATGCAAAACCACTAATCTCTACCAAGCAGAGCGATCTTATTCTTGTATGCAATGCAAAAGCACGTATCTATTTAATGCACGAATTCTTGTATGCAAAGAAAACGCATTAATACCATCATGCACATCGAGTTCTTTGAATGCAATGCAATGCAAAAGCCCTAATCTCTTCAATGCACAGAGATTTCTCATATGCCTTGTAATGCAAAATTACTTATCTCTTCAATGCACAAGTTTTTGTATGCAATGCAAACGAACTAATATATTCAATGCACATCTAGTTCTTGAATATAATGCAATAAAAAAGCACTTATCTCTTAAATGCACGACGAGTTTTGTATACATTGCAATGCAAAAGCACTAATCTATTCAATGCAAAACGAGTTCTTTATGCATTGTAATGCAAAATCAATGCAAGTCAATGAAAAATACTAATCTCTTTAATGCATAAGATTACTTATGCATTGTAATGCAAAAGTAATTATCTCTTCAGTGCAGAAAAAGCAAAAGCACGTATCTCTTTAATGCACGAGTTCTTGTATGCAAAGAAAACGCACAATACCTTCATGCACATCGAGTTCTTTGATGCAATGCAAAAGCACTAACTTCTTCAATGCAGAACGAGTTCTTGTATGCAATGCAAAAGCACTAACTTCTTCAATGCAGAACGAGTTCTTGTATGCAATATTAAAGCACTAATCTCTTCAATGCACAACGAGTTATTGTATGCACTGTAATGCAAAAGCACTAATCTCTTCTAAGCAGAATGATCTTATTCTTGTATGTAATGCAAAAGCACTAATCTCTTTAATGCACAACGAGTTTTTATATGCATTGTAATGCAAAATCACTTATCTCTTCAATGCACGGCGAGTTATGTATACATTGCAATCCAAAAGCATAAACTCTTCAATGCATAAATATGTATTATATGCATTGTAATGCAAAAGCTCTAATCTCTTCAATGCACAACGAGATCTTGAATGTAATGCAATGAAAAGCACTTATCTCTTCAATGCATGAGTTTTGTATACATTTCAATGCAAAGCACTAATCTATTCAATGCACAACGAGTTCTTATATGCATTGTAATGCAAAAGCACTAATCTTTTCAATGCACAGAGGTTTCTTATATGCATTAGCACTAATCTTTTCAATGCACAGAAGTTTCTTATATGCATTGTAATGCAAAATCACTTACTCTTCAATGCACAACGAGTTCTTATATGCATTGTATGCAATCCAAACGAACTAATATATTCAATGCACATCGAGTTCCTGAATGTAATGCAATGCAAAAGCACTCATTTCTTTAATGCACAAGTTTTTATGCATTGCAATGTAAAAGCACTAATCTCTTCAATGCAGAACGAGTTCTTGTATGCAATGCAGAAGCACTTATCTCTTCAATGCACAAAGAATTTTTGTATGCAATTTTGTATGCAATGCAATACAGTTGTATGCAATAAACACAACATATTAAGTTAGATCCTGCATGCAGCGTAACTGCATACATGTTATGTGTTCTCTCTTCAATTCATAACGGAATGAGTTTGTTTGTATACAATGCAACACGTTTATGTTATATTTATTGTTCAATGCACAGCATATTAAATCGTGTATGCAGTGCAATGCAACAGCAAGTATGTTATTTAAATGCACAACGCATTAGTTAGTTCATGTTGCAATGCACTACAACAGCACACATGTTGTGTTTTCTTCAATGCACAACGGAAAATTCAGTTTTGTAAGCAGAGCAAAACATAAACATTTAAGTGTGTTCCTCAGTGGATTAATTTAGTGTAAGCGAGACAAACTGAACATGTCTGACAAAGAGGTCCACACAAGGTTTTCAACTATATATTTTCAATGACTTATGTTAATTCAACCAGATAAAAGTCCATATCTGACCATCTGAAATAAATTCTGGCGAAGGGGTCCACAAAAGGGTTTTACTATATATTTACTATATAAGTCTCTTTTAGATATTAAATCAGCCATACAGTAGTCCATATTTGACCCACAGAACATATTTCTGGCCCAAGACCCTCCGATCATGAACTTATTATACATACTCATTGAAGTCCATTCTGATTCCCCATTTTTCTGTTTTTTTTTAAGGTTTTCCTAATGCCTTTTTTATTTTATTTTTTTACATATGGCTGTACAGAAGTCCATATTTGACCTGCTGAATATATTTTTGGCCCAAGAGTCCTTAAACACTAACTTACTATACATATTCATTGACTTCCCTTCAGATTAAATTATTATTATTATTATTATTATTTACATGTTATGGCTGTACAGAAGTCCATATTTGACCTACTGAATATATTTTTGGCCCAAGAGTCCTTAAACACTAACTTACTATACATAATCATTGACTTCCCTTCTGATTTCCATTAGTAGCCAAAAGTGCCACAAAAGTTTTTTTAAGGGTTTTGAAAGGTTTTTTTTTTTTGTTGTTTTTTACAGAAGTCTATACTTGGCCTATTAAATATATATTTTTGGCCCAAGAGTCCTTAAACACAAACTTACTATACCTATTCATTGACTTCCCTTCTGATTCCCATTAGTAGCCAAAAGTTCCACAAAAGGTTTTTAAATGATTATTATTATTATTTTTTTACATGTTATGGCTGTACAGAAGTCCATATTTGACCTACTGACTATATTTTTGTCCCAAGAGTCCTTAAACACTAACTTACTGCACATACTCATTGACATCCCTTCTGATTCCCATTAATAGCCAAAAGTTCCACAAAAGGTTTTTTTAAAGGTTTTTTAACGTTCTTTTAATGTTTTTTTTTTTTTTTACATGTTATGGCTGTACAGAAGTTTATATATGACCTAATGAATTTATTTTTTGCCCAAGAGTCCTTAAACACTAACTTAATATACATATTCATTGACTTCCCTTCTGATTCCCATTAGTAGCCAAAAGTTCCACAAAACATTTTTTTTAATGTCTTATTTTATTTTATTATTATTTTTTATTTTTTACAGAAGTCTATACTTGACCTACTGAATATATTTTTGGCCCAAGAGTCCTTAAACACTAACTTACTAACATACTTATTGGCTTCCCTTCTTATTCCCAATAGAAGCCAATATTTCCACAAAAGTTTTTTTTAAAGGTTTTTTAATATTTTTTTTCTGATATGTTATGGCTGTACAGAAGTCTATATTTGACCTAATGTTTTTTTTTTGGCCCAAGTTTTCTTAAACACTAACTTACTATACATACTCATTGACATCCCTTCTGATTCCCATTAGTAGCCAAAAGTTCCACAAAAGATTTTTTAAAGGTTTTTTAATGGGTTTTTTTCTTACATGTTATGGCTGTACAGGAGTCTAATGATACCTAATGAATTTTTTTTGTCTCAAGAGTTCTTAAACACTAACTTACTATACATATTCATTGACTTATCTTCTGATTTCCATTAGTAGCCAAAAGTTCCACAAAAGGTTTTTTTAAGGATTTTTTTTTATGGCTGTACAGAAGTCGATATTTGACCTATTGAACATATTTTTGGCCCAAGAGTCGTTAAATTCATTGACTTCCCTTCTGATTTCCATTAGTAGCCAAAAATGCCACAAAAGTTTTTTTAAGGGTTTTGAAAGTTTTTATTTTTATTTTATTTTTCTTACAGAAGTCTATGCTTGACCTACTAAATATATATTTTTGGCCCAAGAGTCCTTAAACACTAACTTACTACACATACTCATTGTCTTCCCTTTTTATTCCCATAAGTAGCCAAAAGTTCCACAAAACATTTTTTAATGTCTTTTTATTTTATTTTTATTTTATTTTTATTAACATATTTTTGGCCCAAGAATCCTTAAACACTAACTTACTATACATATTAATTGACTTCACTTCTGATTCCAATTTGTAGCCAAAAGTTCCACAAAGGTTTTTAAAAGGTTTTTTAAAGTTCTTTTAATGTATTTTTTTCTTACATGTTATGGTTGTACAGAAGTCTATATTTGACCTAATGAATATTTTTTTGGCCCAAGAGTCCTTAAATACTAACTTACTATACATATTCATTGACCACTTCGGATTCCCATTAGCGGCCAAAAGTTCCACAAAAGGTTTTTTTTAAAGGTTTTTTAATGTTTTTTTTTCTTACATGTTATGGCTCTACAGAAGTCTATATTTGACCTAATGAAATTGTTTTGGCCCAAGAATCCTTAAACACTAACTTAATATACATATTCATTGACTTCTCTTCTGATTCCCATTAGTAGCCAAAAGTTCCAAAAAACATTTTTTTTAATGTCTTATTTTATTTTATTTTATTTTTTTATTTTTTACAGAAGTCTATACTTGACCTACTGAATATATTTTTGGCCCAAGAGTCCTTAAACACTAACTTACTAACATACTCATTGACATCCCTTCTGATTCCCATTAGTAGCCAATATTTCCACAAAAGGTTTTTTTAAAGGTTTTTTAATGGGTTTTTTCTGATATGTTATGGCTGTACAGAAGTCTATATTTGACCTAATGTTTTTTTTTTGGCCCAAATTTCCTTAAACAATAACTTACTATACATACTCATTGACATCCCTTCTGATTCCCATTAGTGGCCAAAAGTTCCACAAAAGGTTTTTTAAAGGTTTTTTAATGGGTTTTTTTCTCACATGTTATGGCTGTACAGGAGTCTAATTGGACCAAATGAATTTTTTTTGTCTCAAGAGTCCTTAAACACTAACTTACTATACATATTCATTGACATCTCTTCTGATTTCCATTAGTAGCCAAAAGTTCCACAAAAGGTTTTTTTAAGGATTTTTTTTTTATTTTATGGCTGTACAGAAGTCGATATTTGACCTATTGAACATATTTTTGGCCCAAGAGTCGTTAAATTCATTGACTTCCCTTCTGATTTCCATTAGTAGCCAAAAGTGCCACAAAAGTTTTTTTAAGGGTTTTGAAAGTTTTTATTTTATTTTATTTTTTTTTACAGAAGTCTATGCTTGACCTACTAAATATATATTTTTGGCCCAAGAGTCCTTAAACACTAACTTACTATACATATTCATTGACTTCCCTTCTGATTTCCATTATTAGCCAAAAGTTCCACAAAAGGTTTTTAAATTATTATTATTATTATTTATTTTTTTATTTTTTTTACATGTTATGGCTGTACAGAAGTCGATATTTGACCTACTGAACATTTTTTGGCCCAAGAGTCCTTAAACACTAACTTACTATACATATTCATTGACTTCCCTTCTGATTCCCATTACTAGCCAAAAGTTCCACAAAAGGTTTTTAAATTATTATTATTATTATTTTACATGTTATGGCTGTACAGAAGTCCATATTTGACCTAATGAACATATTTTTGGCCCAAGAGTCCTTAAACACTAACTTAATATACATATTCATTGACTTCCCTTCTTATTCCCATTAGAAGCCAATATTTCCACAAAAGTTTTTTTTAAAGGTTTTTTAATGTTTTTTTTCTGATATGTTATGGCTGTACAGAAGTCTATATTTGACCTAATGTTTTTTTTTTGGCCCAAGTTTCCTTAAACACTAACTTACTATACATACTCATTGACATCCCTTCTGATTCCCATTAGTAGCCAAAAGTTACAGAAAAGGTTTTTTAAAGGTTTTTTAATGTGTTTTTTTCTTACATGTTATGGCTGTACAGGAGTCTAATTGGACCTAATGAATTTTTTTTGTCTCAAGAGTCCTTAAACACTAACTTACTATACATATTCATTGACTTCTCTTCTGATTTCCATTAGTAGCCAAAAGTTCCACAAAAGGTTTTTTTAAGGATTTTTTTTTATTTTATGGCTGTACAGAAGTTGATATTTGACCTATTGAACATATTTTTGGCCCAAGAGTTGTTAAATTCATTGACTTCCCTTCTGATTTCCATTAGTAGCCAAAAATGCCACAAAAGTTTTTTTAAGGGTTTTGAAAGTTTTTTTTTTTTATTTTATTTTTTTTACAGAAGTCTATGCTTGACCTACTAAATATATATTTTTGGAACAAGAGTCCTTAAACACTAACTTACTACACATACTCATTGACTTCCCTTTTTATTCCCATTAGTAGCCAAAAGTTCCACAAAAACATTTTTTAATGTCTTTTTATTTTATTTTTTTATTTTTTTATTTTTTTTACATGTTATGGCTGTACAGAAGTCGATATTTGACCTACTGAACATATTTTTGGCCCAAGAGTCCTTAAAAATAACTTACTATACATACTCACTGATGTCCCTTCTGATTCCATTACCATCCCAAAGTTCCACAAAAGGTTTTTAAATTATTATTATTATTATTATTTTACATGTTATGGCTGTACAGAAGTCCATATTTGACCTACTGAACATATTTTTGGCCCAAGAGTCCTTAAACACTAACTTACTATACATATTCATTGACTTCACTTCTGATTCCTATTTGTAGCCAAAAGTTCCACAAAAGGTTTTTTAAAGTTTTTTTAAGTTCTTTTAATGTATTTTTTTCTTACTTGTTATGGCTGTACAGAAATCCATATTTGACCTAATGAACATATTTTTGGCCCAAGAGTCCTTAAACACTAACTTAATATACATATTCATTGACTTCCCTTCTGATTCCCATTAGTAGCCAAAAGTTCCACAAAACATTTTTTTTAATATCTTATCTTATTTTATTTTATTATTATTTTTTATTTTTTACAGAAGTCCATATTTGACCTAATGAACATATTTTTGGCCCAAGAGTCCTTAAACACTAACTTACTATACATATTCATTCACTTCACTTCTGATTCCCATTTGTAGCCAAAAGTTCCACAAAAGGTTTTTTAAAGGTTTTTTAAAGTTCTTTTAATGTATTTTTTTCTTACATGTTATGGCTGTACAGGAGTCTAATTGGACCTAATGAATTTTTTTTGTCTCAAGAGTCCTTAAACACTAACTTACTATACATATTCATTGACTTCTCTTCTGATTTCCATTAGTAGCCAAAAGTTCCACAAAAGGTTTTTTTAAGGATTTTTTTTTAATTTTATGGCTGTACAGAAGTCGATATTTGACCTATTGAACATATTTTTGGCCCAAGAGTCTTTAAATTCATTGACTTCCCTTCTGATTTCCATTAGTAGCCAAAAGTGCCACAAAAGTTTTTTTAAGGGTTTTGAAAGTTTTTATTTATTTATTTATTTATTTATTTTTATTTTTTACAGAAGTCTATGCTTGACCTACTAAATATATATTTTTGGCCCAAGAGTCCTTAAACACTAACTTACTACACATACTCATTGACTTCCCTTTTTATTCCCATTAGTAGCCAAAAGTTCCACAAAAGGTTTTTTAAAGTTTTTTTAAGTTCTTTTAATGTATTTTTTTCTTACTTGTTATGGCTGTACAGAAGTCCATATTTGACCTAATGAACATATTTTTGGCCCAAGAGTCCTTAAACACTAACTTAATATACATATTCATTGACTTCCCTTCTGATTCCCATTAGTAGCCAAAAGTTCCACAAAAAATTTTTTTTAATATCTTATTTTATTTTATTATTATTTTTTATTTTTTACAGAAGTCTATACTTGACCTACTGAATATATTTTTGGCCCAAGAGTCCTTAAACACTAACTTACTAACATACTTATTGACTTCACTTCTGATTCCCATTATTAGCCAAAAGTTCCACAAAAGTTTTTTTAAAGGTTTTTTAATGTTTTTTTTCTGATATGTTATGGCTGTACAGAAGTCTATATTTGACCTAATGTTTTTTTTTTGGCCCAAGTTTCCTTAAACACTAACTTACTATACATACTCATTGACATCCCTTCTGATTCCCATTATTAGCCAAAAGTTCCACAAAAGGTTTTTAAATTATTATTATTATTATTTTTTTTACATGTTATGGCTTTACAGAAGTCCATATTTGACCTACTGAATATATTTTTGGCCCAAGAATCCTTAAACACTAACTTACTATACATATTCATTGACCACTTCAGATTCCCATTAGTAGCCAAAAGTTCCACAAATGGTTTTTTTTAAAGGTTTTTTAATGTTTTTTTTTCTTACATGTTATGGCTCTACATAAGTCTATATTTGACCTAATGAAATTGTTTTGGCCCAAGAGTCCTTAAACACTAACTTAATATACATATTCATTGACTTCACTTCTGATTCCCATTAGTAGCCAAAAGTTCCAAAAAAAATTTTTTTTAATGTCTTATTTTATTTTATTATTATTTTTTTTACAGATGTCTATGCTTGACCTACTGAATATATTTTTGGCCCAAGAGTCCTTAAACACTAACTTACTATACATATTCATTGACTTCACTTCTGATTCCCATTTGTAGCCAAAAGTTCCACAAAAGGTTTTTTAAAGGTTTTTTAAAGTTCTTTTAATGTATTTTTTTCTTACATGTTATGGCTGTACAGGAGTCTAATTGGACCTAATGAATTTTTTTTGTCTCAAGAGTCCTTAAACACTAACTTACTATACATATTCATTGACTTCTCTTCTGATTTCCATTAGTAGCCAAAAGTTCCACAAAAGGTTTTTTTAAGGATTTTTTTTTTATTTTATGGCTGTACAGAAGTCGATATTTGACCTATTGAACATATTTTTGGCCCAAGAGTCTTTAAATTCATTGACTTCCCTTCTGATTTCCATTAGTAGCCAAAAGTGCCACAAAAGTTTTTTTAAGGGTTTTGAAAGTTTTTATTTATTTATTTATTTATTTATTTATTTTTTTTACAGAAGTCTATGCTTGACCTACTAAATATATATTTTTGGCCCAAGAGTCCTTAAACACTAACTTACTACACATACTCATTGACTTCCCTTTTTATTCCCATTAGTAGCCAAAAGTTCCACAAAAGGTTTTTTAAAGTTTTTTTAAGTTCTTTTAATGTATTTTTTTGTTACTTGTTATGGCTGTACAGAAGTCCATATTTGACCTAATGAACATATTTTTGGCCCAAGAGTCCTTAAACACTAACTTAATATACATATTCATTGACTTCCCTTCTGATTCCCATTAGTAGCCAAAAGTTCCACAAAACATTTTTTTTAATATCTTATTTTATTTTATTATTATTTTTTATTTTTTACAGAAGTCTATACTTGACCTACTGAATATATTTTTGGCCCAAGAGTCCTTAAACACTAACTTACTAACATACTTATTGACTTCACTTCTGATTCCCATTATTAGCCAAAAGTTCCACAAAAGTTTTTTTAAAGGTTTTTTAATGTTTTTTTTCTGATATGTTATGGCTGTACAGAAGTCTATATTTGACCTAATGTTTTTTTTTTGGCCCAAGTTTCCTTAAACACTAACTTACTATACATACTCATTGACATCCCTTCTGATTCCCATTATTAGCCAAAAGTTCCACAAAAGGTTTTTAAATTATTATTATTATTATTTTTTTTACATGTTATGGCTTTACAGAAGTCCATATTTGACCTACTGAATATATTTTTGGCCCAAGAATCCTTAAACACTAACTTACTATACATATTCATTGACCACTTCAGATTCCCATTAGTAGCCAAAAGTTCCACAAATGGTTTTTTTTAAAGGTTTTTTAATGTTTTTTTTTCTTACATGTTATGGCTCTACAGAAGTCTATATTTGACCTAATGAAATTGTTTTGGCCCAAGAGTCCTTAAACACTAACTTAATATACATATTCATTGACTTCACTTCTGATTCCCATTAGTAGCCAAAAGTTCCACAAAAAAAAATTTTTAATGTCTTATTTTATTTTATTATTATTTTTATTTTTTTTACAGAAGTCTATGCTTGACCTACTGAATATATTTTTGGCCCAAGAGTCCTTAAACACTAACTTACTATACATATTCATTGACTTCACTTCTGATTCCCATTTGTAGCCAAAAGTTCCACAAAAGGTTTTTTAAAGGTTTTTTAAAGTTCTTTTAATGTATTTTTTTCTTACATGTTATGGCTGTACAGGAGTCTAATTGGACCTAATGAATTTTTTTTGTCTCAAGAGTCCTTAAACACTAACTTACTATACATATTCATTGACTTCTCTTCTGATTTCCATTAGTAGCCAAAAGTTCCACAAAAGGTTTTTTTAAGGATTTTTTTTTAATTTTATGGCTGTACAGAAGTCGATATTTGACCTATTGAACATATTTTTGGCCCAAGAGTCTTTAAATTCATTGACTTCCCTTCTGATTTCCATTAGTAGCCAAAAGTGCCACAAAAGTTTTTTTAAGGGTTTTGAAAGTTTTTATTTATTTATTTATTTATTTATTTATTTTTTTACAGAAGTCTATGCTTGACCTACTAAATATATATTTTTGGCCCAAGAGTCCTTAAACACTAACTTACTACACATACTCATTGACTTCCCTTTTTATTCCCATTAGTAGCCAAAAGTTCCACAAAAACATTTTTTAATGTCTTTTGATTTGATTTTTTTATTTTTTTATTTTTTTACATGTTATGGCTGTACAGAAGTCGATATTTGACCTACTGAACATATTTTTGGCCCAAGAGTCCTTAAACACTAACTTACTATACATATTCATTGACTTCCCTTCTGATTCCCATTATTAGCCAAAAGTTCCACAAAAGGTTTTTAAATTATTATTATTATTATTTATTTTTTATTTTTTTTACATGTTATGGCTGTACAGATGTCCATATTTGACCTACTGAATATATTTTTGGCCCAAGAGTCCTTAAACACTAACTTACTATACATATTCATTGACTTCGCTTCTGATTCCCATTACTAGCCAAAAGTTCCACAAAAGGTTTTTAAATTATTATTATTATTATTTTACATGTTATGGCTGTACAGAAGTCCATATTTGACCTACTGAACATATTTTTGGCCCAAGAGTCCTTAAACACTAACTTAATATACATATTCATTGACTTCCCTTCTGATTCCCATTAGTAGCCAAAAGTTCCACAAAACATTTTTTTTAATGTCTTATTTTATTTTATTATTATTTTTTATTTTTTACAGAAGTCTATACTTGACCTACTAAATATATATTTTTGGCCCAAGAGTCCTTAAACACTAACTTACTAACATACTCATTGACTTCCCTTCTGATTCCCATTATTAGCCAAAAGTTCCACAAAAGGTTTTTAAATTATTATTATTATTATTTTTTTTTACATGTTATGGCTTTACAGAAGTCCATATTTGACCTACTGAATATATTTTTGGCCCAAGAATCCTTAAACACTAACTTACTATACATATTCATTGACCACTTCAGATTCCCATTAGTAGCCAAAAGTTCCACAAAAGGTTTTTTTTAAAGGTTTTTTAATGTTTTTTTTTCTTACATGTTATGGCTCTACAGAAGTCTATATTTGACCTAATGAAATTGTTTTGGCCCAAGAATCCTTAAACACTAACTTAATATACATATTCATTGACTTCCCTTCTGATTCCCATTAGTAGCCAAAAGTTCCAAAAAACATTTTTTTTAATGTCTTATTTTATTTTATTATTATCTTTTATTTTTTACAGAAGTCTATACTTGACCTACTGAATATATTTTTGGCCCAAGAGTCCTTAAACACTAACTTACTATACATATTCATTGACTTCACTTCTGATTCCCATTTGTAGCCAAAAGTTCCACAATAGGTTTTTTAAAGGTTTTTTAAAGTTCTTTTAATGTATTTTTTTCTTACATGTTATGGTTGTACAGAAGTCTATATTTGACCTAATGAATATTTTTTTGGCCCAAGAATCCTTAAACACTAACTTACTATACATATTCATTGACTTCTCTTCAGATTTCCATTAGTAGCCAAAAAAGCCACAAAAGTTTTTTTAAGGGTTTTGAAATGTTTTTTTGTTTTTTTGTTTTTTTTACAGAAGTCTATACATAGCCTACTAAATACATATTTTTGGCCCAAGAGTCCTTAAACACTAACTTACTATACATATTCATTGACTTCACTTCTGATTCCCATTTGTAGCCAAAAGTTCCACAAAAGGTTTCTTAAAGGTTTTTTAAAGTTCTTTTAATGTATTTTTTTCTTTCATGTTATGGTTGTACAGAAGTCTATATTTGACCTAATGAATATTTTTTTGGCCCAAGAGTCCTTAAATACTAACTTACTATACATATTCATTGACCACTTCAGATTCCCATTAGTAGCCAAAAGTTCCACAAAAGGTTTTTTTTAAAGGTTTTTTAATGTTTTTTTTCTGATATGTTATGGCTCTACAGAAGTCTATATTTGACCTAATGTTTTTTTTTTGGCCCAAGTTTCCTTAAACACTAACTTACTATACATACTTATTGACATCCCTTCTGATTCCCATTAGTAGCCAAAAGTTACAGAAAAGGTTTTTTAAAGGTTTTTTAATGTGTTTTTTTCTTACATGTTATGGCTGTACAGGAGTCTAATTGGACCTAATGAATTTTTTTTGTCTCAAGAGTCCTTAAACACTAACTTACTATACATATTCATTGACTTCTCTTCTGATTTCCATTAGTAGCCAAAAGTTCCACAAAAGGTTTTTTTAAGGATTTTTTTTTATTTTATGGCTGTACAGAAGTTGATATTTGACCTATTGAACATATTTTTGGCCCAAGAGTTGTTAAATTCATTGACTTCCCTTCTGATTTCCATTAGTAGCCAAAAATGACACAAAAGTTTTTTTAAGGGTTTTGAAAGTTTTTATTTTTTATTTAATTTTTTTTACAGAAGTCTATGCTTGACCTACTAAATATATATTTTTGGCCCAAGAGTCCTTAAACACTAACTTACTACACATACTCATTGACTTCCCTTTTTATTCCCATTAGTAGCCAAAAGTTCCACAAAAACATTTTTTAATGTCTTTTTATTTTATTATTTTATTTTTTTATTTTTTTACATGCTATGGCTGTACAGAAGTCGATATTTGACCTACTGAACATATTTTTGGCCCAAGAGTCCTTAAAAATAACTTACTATACATACTCACTGATGTCCCTTCTGATTCCATTACCATCCCAAAGTTCCACAAAAGGTTTTTAAATTATTATTATTATTATTATTTTACATGTTATGGCTGTACAGAAGTCCATATTTGACCTACTGAACATATTTTTGGCCCAAGAGTCCTTAAACACTAACTTACTATACATATTCATTGACTTCACTTCTGATTCCTATTTGTAGCCAAAAGTTCCACAAAAGGTTTTTTAAAGTTTTTTTAAGTTCTTTTAATGTATTTTTTTCTTACTTGTTATGGCTGTACAGAAGTCCATATTTGACCTACTGAACATATTTTTGGCCCAAGAGTCCTTAAACACTAACTTAATATACATATTCATTGACCCCTTCTGATTCCCATTAGTAGCCAAAAGTTCCACAAAACATTTTTTTTAATGTCTTATTTTATTTTATTATTATTTTTTATTTTTTACAGAAGTCTATACTTGACCTACTGAATATATTTTTGGCCCAAGAGTCCTTAAACACTAACTTACTAACATACTTATTGACTTCCCTTCTTATTCCCATTAGAAGCCAATATTTCCACAAAAGTTTTTTTTAAAGGTTTTTTAATGTTTTTTTTCTGATATGTTATGGCTGTACAGAAGTCTATATTTGACCTAATGTTTTATTTTTGGCCCAAGAGTCCATAAACAATAACTTACTATACATACTCATTGACATCCCTTCTGATTCCCATTATTAGCCAAAAGTTCCACAAAAGGTTTTAAAATTATTATTATTATTATTTTTTTTTTTACATGTTATGGCTGTACAGAAGTCCATATTTGACCTACTGAATATATTTTTGGCCCAAGAGTCCTTAAACACTAACTTACTGTACATACTCATTGACATCCCTTCTGATTCCCATCAGTAGCCAAAAGTTCCACAAAAGGTTTTGTAAAGGTTTTTTAACGTTCTTTTAATGTTTTTTTTTCTTACATGTTATGGCTGTACAGAAGTCTATATTTGACCTAATGAATTTATTTTTGGCCCAAGAGTCCTTAAACACTAACTTACTATACATATTCATTGACCTCCCTTTTGATTTCCATTAGTAGCCAAAAGTGCCACAAAAGTTTTTTTAAGGGTTTTGAAAGGTTTTTTTTTAATTAATTTTTTTCTGAAGTCTATGCTTGACCTACTAAATATATATTTTAGGCCCAAGAGTCCTTAAACACTAACTTACTACACATACTCATTGACTTCCCTTTTTATTCCCATTAGTAGCCAAAAGTTCCACAAAAAAATGTTTTAATGTCTTTTTATTTTATTTATTTATTTATTTATTTTTTACATGTTATAGCTGTACAGAAGTCGATATTTGACCTACTGAACATATTTTTGGTCAAAGAGTCCTTAAACACTAACTTACTATACATATTCATCGACTTCCCTTCTGATTCCCATTATTAGCCAAAAGTTCCACAAAAGGTTTTTAAATTATTATTATTAAAATTATTATTATTATTATTATTATTATTTACATGTTATGGCTGTACAGAAGTCTATATTTGACCTAATGACATTTTTTTGGCCCAAGAGTCCTTAAACACTAACTTACTATACATATTCATTGACTTCCCTTCTGATTCCCATTACTAGCCAAAAGTTCCACAAAAGTTTTTTAAATTATTATTATTATTATTTTACATGTATGGCTGTACAGAAGTCCATATTTGACCTAATGAACATATTTTTGGCCCAAGAGTCCTTAAAATAACTTACTATACATACTCACTGATTTCCCTTCTGATTCCATTACAATCCCAAAGTTCCACAAAAGGTTTTTAAATTATTATTATTATTATTATTATTTTACATGTTATGGCTGTACAGAAGTCCATATTTGACCTACTGAATATATTTTTGGCCCAAGAGTCCTTAAACACTAACTTGCTATACATATTCATTGACTTCCCTTCAGAATTCCATTAGTAGCCAAAAGTTCCACAAAAGGTTTTTAAATTATTATTATTAAAATTATTATTATTATTATTATTATTATTTACATGTTATGGCTGTACAGAAGTCTATATTTGACCTAATGAAATTTTTTTGGCCCAAGAGTCCTTAAACACTAACTTACTATACATATTAATTGACTTCCCTTCTGATTCCCATTACTAGCCAAAAGTTCCACAAAAGTTTTTAAAATTATTATTATTATTATTTTACATGTATGGCTGTACAGAAGTCCATATTTGACCTAATGAACATATTTTTGGCCCAAGAGTCCTTAAAATAACTTACTATACATACTCACTGATTTCCCTTCTGATTCCATTACAATCCCAAAGTTACACAAAAGGTTTTTAAATTATTATTATTATTATTTTTTACATGTTATGGCTGTACAGAATTCCATATTTGACCTACTGAATATATTTTTGGCCCAAGAATCCTTAAACACTAACTTACTATACATATTCATTGACTTCTCTTCAGATTTCCATTAGTAGCCAAAAAAGCCACAAAAGTTTTTTTAAGGGTTTTGAAATGTTTTTGTTTTTTTTTGTTTTGTTTTTTACAGAAGTCTATACATAGCCTACTAAATACATATTTTTGGCCCAAGAGTCCTTAAACACTAACTTACTACACATACTCATTGACCTCCGTTTTTATTCCCATTAGTAGCCAAAAGTTCCACAAAAAATGTTTTTAATGTATTTTTATTTTATTTATTTATTTATTTATTACATGTTATGGCTGTACAGAAGTCGATATTTGACTCCCATTACTAGCCAAAAGTTCCACAAAGGTTTTTAAATTATTATTATTATTTTCTGTTTTGCCTGTTTTTGCTGGTCAGAAGTCTATATTTGACCTACTGGACATTTTTTTAGCCCCAGAGTCCTTAAACACTAACTTACTATACATATTCATTGACCTCTTCTGATTCCGCTTAGTAGCCAAAAGTTCCACAAAGGGTTTTTTAAAAGTTGTTTTTTTTTATGTTTTTTTTTTCTTACCTGTTATGGCTGTACAGAAGTCTATATTTGAACTAATTAAATTGTGTTGGCCCAAGAGTCCTTAAAAACTAACTTAATATACATATTCATTGACTTCCCTTCTGATTCCCATTATTAGCCAAAAGTTCAACAAAAGGTTTTTAAATAATTATTATTATTATTATTTTTTATGTTATGGCTGTACAGAAGTCTATATTTGGCCTAATGAAATTGTTTTGGCCCAAGGGTCCTTAAACACTAACTTATTATACATACTCATTGACATCCCTTCTGATTCCCATTAGTAGCCAAAAGTTCCACAATAGGTTTTTTTAATGTTCTTTTAATGTTTTTAAAAAAATTTTTTTTTACATATTATGGCTGTACAGAAGTCTATATTTGACCTAATGAATTTTTTTTTGGCCCAAGAGTCCTTAAACACTAACTTACTATAGATATTCATTGACTTCTCTTCTGATTCCCATTAGTAGCCAAAAGTTCCACAAAAGGTTTTTTTAAAGTTTTTTTTATGTTTTTATTTTCTTATGTGTTATGTCTGTACAGAAGTCTACTTTTGAACTAATGAAATTTTGTTGGTCCAAGAGTCCTTAGACACTAACTTACTATACATATTCATTGACTTCCCTTCTGATTTCCATTAGTAGCCAAAAGTTCCACAAAAGGTTTTTTTAAAGGTTTTTAAAAAAGTTTTTTAATATTCTTTTAATGTTTTTTTTTCTTAAATGTTATGGCTGTACAGAAGTCTATATTTGACCTAATGAAATTTTTTTGGCCCAAGAGTCCTTAAACATTAACTTACTATACATATTCATTGAATTCTCTTCTGATTCCCATTAGTAGCCAAAAGTTCCACAAAAGTTTTTTTAATGTTCTTTTAATGATTTTTTTCCTTACATGTTATGGCTGTATAGAAGTCTATATTTGACCTAATGAATTTTTTTTTGGCCCAAGAGTCCTTAAACACTAACTTACTATACATATTCATTGACTTCTCTTCTGATTCCCATTAGTAGCCAAAAGATCCACAAAAGGTTTTTAAATTATTATTATTATTATTATTATTATTTTACATGTTATGGCTGTACAGAAGTCTATATTTGACCTAATGAACATATTTTTGGCCCAAGAGTCCTTAAACACTAACTTACTATACATATTCATTGACTTCACTTCTGATTCCCATTAGTAGCCAAAAGATCCACAAAAGGTTTTTTTTAAAGGTTTTTTAATGTTTTTTTTCTTACATGTTATGGCTGTACAGAAGTCTATACTTCACCTAATGACATTTTTTTGGCCCAAGAGTCCTTAAACACTAACTTACTATAGATATTCATTGACTTCTCTTCTGATTCCCATTAGTAGCCAAAAGTTCCACAAAAGGTTTTTTTAAAGTTTTTTTTATGTTTTTATTTTCTTATGTGTTATGTCTGTACAGAAGTCTACTTTTGAACTAATGAAATTTTGTTGGTCCAAGAGTCCTTAGACACTAACTTACTATACATATTCATTGACTTCCCTTCTGATTTCCATTAGTAGCCAAAAGTTCCACAAAAGGTTTTTTTAAAGGTTTTTAAAAAAGTTTTTTTATATTCTTTTAATGTTTTTTTTTCTTAAATGTTATGGCTGTACAGAAGTCTATATTTGACCTAATGAAATTTTTTTGGCCCAAGAGTCCTTAAACATTAACTTACTATACATATTCATTGAATTCTCTTCTGATTCCCATTAGTAGCCAAAAGTTCCACAAAAGTTTTTTTAATGTTCTTTTAATGATTTTTTTCCTTACATGTTATGGCTGTATAGAAGTCTATATTTGACCTAATGAATTTTTTTTTGGCCCAAGAGTCCTTAAACACTAACTTACTATACATATTCATTGACTTCTCTTCTGATTCCCATTAGTAGCCAAAAGATCCACAAAAGGTTTTTAAATTATTATTATTATTATTATTATTTTACATGTTATGGCTGTACAGAAGTCTATATTTGACCTAATGAACATATTTTTGGCCCAAGAGTCCTTAAACACTAACTTACTATACATATTCATTGACTTCACTTCTGATTCCCATTAGTAGCCAAAAGATCCACAAAAGGTTTTTTTTAAAGGTTTTTTAATGTTTTTTTTCTTACATGTTATGGCTGTACAGAAGTCTATACTTCACCTAATGACATTTTTTTGGCCCAAGAGTCCTTAAACACTAACTTACTATACATTCTCATTGACATCCCTTCTGATTCCCATTAGTAGCCAAAAGTTCCATAAAAGGTTTTTTTAAAGGTTTTTAAAAAAGTTTTTTAATGTTCTTTTAATGTTTTTTTTTCTTAAATGTTATGGCTGTACAGAAGTCTATATTTGACCTAATGAATTTTTTTTTGGCCCAAGAGTCCTTAAACACTAACTTACTATAGATATTCATTGACTTCTCTTCTGATTCCCATTAGTAGCCAAAAGTTCCACAAAAGTTTTTAAAATTATTATTATTATTATTTTACATGTATGGCTGTACAGAAGTCCATATTTGACCTAATGAACATATTTTTGGCCCAAGAGTCCTTAAAATAACTTACTATACATACTCACTGATTTCCCTTCTGATTCCATTACAATCCCAAAGTTCCACAAAAGGTTTTTAAATTATTATTATTATTATTATTTTACATGTTATGGCTGTACAGAAGTCCATATTTGACCTACTGAATATATTTTTGGCCCAAGAGTCCTTAAACACTAACTTACTATACATATTCATTGACTTCCCTTCTGATTCCCATTATTAGCCAAAAGTTCAACAAAAGGTTTTTAAATAATTATTATTATTATTATTTTTTATGTTATGGCTATACAGAAGTCTATATTTGGCCTAATGAAATTTTCTTGGCCCAAGGGTCCTTAAACACTAACTTATTATACATACTCATTGACATCCCTTCTGATTCCCATTAGTAGCCAAAAGTTCCACAAAAGGTTTTTTTAATGTTCTTTTAATGTTTTTTAAAAAAAATTTTTTTTACATATTATGGCTGTACAGAAGTCTATATTTGACCTAATGAATTTTTTTTTGGCCCAAGAGTCCTTAAACACTAACTTACTATAGATATTCATTGACTTCTCTTCTGATTCCCATTAGTAGCCAAAAGTTCCACAAAAGGTTTTTTTTAAAGTTTTTTTTATGTTTTTTTCTTCTTATGTGTTATGTCTGTACAGAAGTTTACTTTTGAACTAATGAAATTTTGTTGGTCCAAGAGTCCTTAGACACTAACTTACTATACATATTCATTGACTTTCCTTCTGATTTTCATAGTAACCAAAAGTTCCACAAAAGGTTTTTTTAAGGATTTTTTATTTTATTTTATGGCTGTATAGAAGTCGATATTTGACCTATTGAACATATATTTTTGCAAAATCACTTAGCTCTTCAATGCACGACGAGTTTTGTATACATTGCAATGCAAAAGCACTAATCTCTTCAATGCACAACGAGTTTGTGTATGCATTGTAATGCAAAAGCATTTATCTTTTCAATGCACGAGTTCGTGTATGCATTGTAATGCAAAAACACTAATCTCTTCCAAGCAGAGCGATCTTATTCTTGTATGCAATGCAAAAGCACGTATCTATTTAATGTACGAATTCTTGTATGCAAAGAAAACGCACTAATACCTTCATGCACATCGAGTTCTTTGAATGCAATGCAATGCAATGCAAAGCAAAAGCACTAATCTCTTCAATGTACAGAGATTTCTTATATGCATTGTAATGCAAAAGCACCAATCTCTTCAATACAGAACGAGTTCTTATATGCATTGTATTGCAAAATTACTTATTTCTTCAATGCACAAGTTCTTGTATGCAATGCAAACGAAATAATATATTCAATGCACATCGAGTTCTTGAATGTAATGCAATAAAAAAGCACTTATCTCTTCAATGCACGACGAGTTTTTTATACATTGCAATGCAAAAGCACTAATCTATTCAATGCAAAACGAGTTCTTTATGCATTGTAATGCAAAATCAATTATCTCTTCAATGCATGACGAGTTCATGTATGCAATTCAATGAAAAATACTAATCT
This sequence comes from Rhinogobio ventralis, assembly GCA_039654625.1. NCBI lineage: Eukaryota > Metazoa > Chordata > Actinopteri > Cypriniformes > Gobionidae > Rhinogobio > Rhinogobio ventralis. Next base: position 19,269,490 of record CM077210.1, read on the forward strand.
CTTTAATGCATAAGATTACTTATGCATTGTAATGCAAAAGTAATTATCTCTTCAGTGCAGAAAAAGTTATTGTATGCATTGCAATGCAAAAGCACTAATCTCTTTCTTCTAAGCAGAGCGATCTTTTTCTTGTATGCAATGCAAAAGCACGTATCTCTATAATGCACGAGTTCTTGTATGCAAACAAAACGCACAATACCTTCATGCACATCGAGTTCTTTGATGCAATGCAAAAGCACTAACTTCTTTAATGCAGAACGAGTTCTTGTATGCAATGTTAAAGCACTAATCTCTTCAATGCACAACGAGTTATTGTATGCACTGTAATGCAAAAGCACTAATCTCTTCTAAGCAGAACGATCTTATTCTTGTATGCAATGCAAAAGCACGTATCTCTTCAATGCACCCGAGTTCTTGTCTGCAATGCAGTGCAAACGCTCGTATCTCATTAATGCACGAGTTCTTTGAATGCAATGCAATATTAAAGCACTAATCTCTTTAATGCACAACGAGTTTTTATATGCATTGTAATGCAAAATCACTTAGCTTTCAATGCACAACGAGTTTTGTATACATTGCAATGCAAAAGCATAATCTCTTCAATGCATAAATATGTATTATATGCATTGTAATGCAAAAGCTCTAATCTCTTCAATCCACAACGAGTTTTTATATGCATTGTAATGCAAAATCACTTATCTCTTCAATGCACGGCGAGTTTTGTATACATTGCAATACAAAAGCACTAATCTCTTCAATGCACAGATATTTCTTATATGCATTATATTGCAAAAGCACTAATCTCTTTATTGAACGAGTTCAATGCAAACGCACTAATATATTCAATGCACATCGATATCTTGAATGTAGTGCAATGAAAAGCACTTATCTCTTCAATGCACGAGTTTTGTATACATTTCAATGCAAAGCACTAATCTATTCAATGCACAACGAGTTCTCCTTAATCACTAATATACTATACATATTCATTGACTTCTGATTTCCATTACTAGCCAAAAGTTCCACGAAATATATATATGAACATAATTTTGGCCCAAGAGTCCTTAAACACTAACTTACTATGCATACTCATTGACTTCCCTTCTGATCTCCATTAGTAGCCAAAAGTGCCACCAAAGTTTTTTCAAGTGTTTTGAAAGTTTTTTTTTTTATTCGTTTTTTTTTGCAGAAGTCTGTACTTGACCTACTAAATATATATTTTTGGCCCATGAGTCCTTAAACACTAACTTTCTAATACACTCATTGACTTCCCTTCCGATTCCCATTATTAGCCAAAAGTTCCACAAAAGGTTTTTAAATTATTATTATTATTATTTTCTGTTTTACATGTTATGGCGGGACAGAAGTCCATATTTGACCTACTGAACGAATTCGAGTCCTTACTAACTTCCTTAACACACTTATTGACTACACTTTTGATTCCCATTAGTAGCCAAAAGTTCCACAAAATATTTTTTTTCTTTTTCTTTTTCTATGTACATGTTATGGCTGTACAGAAGTCCTTATTTGACCTACTGTACATATTTTTTATGAAAGAGACTTTGAACATTGACTTTCTATCCATACATATTGACTCCTTCTTATGTTACGTCAGCCATACATTAGTCTTGATTTGACGTTCTGAACATACTTCTGGTCAAAGGGTTCAGAAAAATAGGTCATCATGTACTACGTTTTGGCTGATTTAACACGAGGAAGTGTCAAAGGGATTTTATAAGAAACTTAATGTTTGAGGATTCGTCGGCGAGAAAGATCCACAGTCCATAATTATCTACTTCTAGGCATAATGAATTACTCCCGGCAAGACCGAGGTGCATTTAGGAGATATATGCCATTGCCGTGCATTGCATACACGACATAACTTTATCCGAGGAATACTTGAAGAATAACATATTAGAGATAATAATACTTAATACTTGGAGATAACCGCACATATGAGACATACCATTTGAAAAGACAGATGTTGCTATGCACTTGCTATTGCAAAAGCACTTATATGCACAATGAGTTTTTTATGCAATGTATCTCTTCAATGCAGAAAAAGTTATTGTATGCATTGCAATGCAAAAGCACTAATCTCTTCAATGCACAAGTTTTTATATGCATTGTAATGCAAAATTACTAATCTCTTCAATCCACGACGAGTTTTGTATACATTTCAATTGCTCTTTCTTCAAAGCAAAGCGATCTTATTCTTGTATGCAATGCAAAAGCACAATCTCTTCAAGGCACAATGAGTTTTGTATACACTGCAATGCAAAAGCACTAATCTCTTTCTTCAAAGCAGAGCGATCTTATTCTTGTATGCAATGCAAAATCACAATCTCTTCAATGCACAACGAGTTTTGTGTACATTGCAATGCAAAGGCACTAACCTCTTCAATGCACTAAGATTTTTCTTATATGCATTGCAATGCAAAATCACTAATCTTTTTAATGCAGAACGAGTTATTGTATGCAGTGCAGAAGCACGTATCTCTTCAATGCACGAGTTCTTGTATGCAATGCATGTATGTAAGGTATGTATCTCTTCAAAGCAGAGCGACCTTATTCTTGTATGCAATGATAAAGCTTAAATCTCTCAATGCACAACGAGTTATTTAAATGCATTGCAATGTAAAATCACATCTCTTCAATGCACGGGTTCTTGTATGCAATGCAAACGCACTAATATATTCAATGTACAACGAGTGTCTTATGCATTGCTTCAATGCACGAGTTTTTATGCATTGCAATGCAATAGCACTAATCTCTTCAATGCAGAACGAGTTCTTTTATGCAATGCAAATGCACTTTTCTTTTCAATGCACAAAGAGTTCTTATATGCCATGCAATGCTAAAGCACTAATCTCTTTCTTCAAGCAGAGCGATCTTATTATTGTATGCAATGCAAAAGCACAATCTCTTCAAGGCACAATGACTTTTGTATACATTGCAATGCAAAAGCACTAATCTCTTCAATGCACAAAGAATTCTTATATGCATTGTAATGCAAAATCACTAATCTTTTCAATACAGAACAAGTTCTTGTATGCAATGCAGAAGCACTTATCTCTTCAAAGCAGAGCTAACATATTCTTGTATGCAATGCAAAAGCATTTATCCCTTTCATGCACAACGAGTTCTTGCATGCAATGCAAATGCACTAATATCTTCAATGCATATCGAGCTCTTGAATGCAATTCAATGCAAACGCACATATTTCAATGCACAACGAGTTCTTGTTTTACTACATATTCTCAAAGTCTCCTTCTGATATTATATCAGCCATACAGTAGTCCATATCAGAACATATTTCTGGCCCAAGAGTCTTCGATCATTAACTTATTATACATACTCATTGAAGTCCCTTCTGATTCCCCAATTTTAACCAAAGGGTCCACAAAAGTATTTTTTTAAACATGTTATGGCCTATTGAACATATTGTTGACCAAAGAGTCCAAGAAACTTACTATACATATTGACTTACCTTCTTATTCCCAATTTTGGCCAAAAGGTCCAAAAATATATATTTTTAATATATTCTCATAGACTCCTTCTGATGTTAAATCAGCCAATACAGTAGTCCATATTTGACCCACAGAACATGTTTCTGCCCAAGAGCCCTCGATCAGGAACTCGCTATCATCATTGAATTCCCTTCTGATTTCCATTAGTAGCCAAAAGTGCCACAAAAGGTTTTTTAAAGATTGTTTAAAGGTTTTTTTTACATTTTTTTTTTAATTTTACGGCTGTACAGAATACGATATTTTACCTACTGAACATATTTTTTTATATATTCTTTAAACACTAACTTAATATACATACTCATTGACATCCCTTCTGATTCCCATTAGTAGCCAAATGTTCCACAAAAGGTTTTTTTAAGGATTTTTTTTTATTTTATGGCAGTACAGAAGTCGATATTTGACCTATTGAACATATTTTTGGCCCAAGTACCTTTTTTTGAAAGTTTTTATTTTTTTTTTTCATTTTATGGCTCTATAGTCTATATTTGACCTAATGAATTTTTTTTGGCCCAAGAGTCCTTAAACACTAACTTACTATACATATTCATTAACTTCTCTTCTGATTCCCATTAGTAGGCAAAAGTTCCACAAAAGGTTTTTTAATGGTTTTGTAATGTTATTTTGTTCTGTGTTTGTACATGTTATGGCTGTACAGAAGTCCATATTTGACCTAATGAACATATTTTTGGCCCAAAAGTCCTTAAAAACGAACTTACTCTACATATTCATTGACTTCCCTTTTGATTCCCATTAGTAGCCAAAAGTTCCATAAAAGGTTTTTTTTAAAGTTTTTTAATGTTCTTTTAATGTTTTTTTCTTCTTAAATGTTATGGCTGTACAGAAGTCTATATTTGACCTAATGAAAATGTTTTGGCCCAAGAGTCCTTAAACATTAACTTACTATACATATTCATTGAATTCTCTTCTGATTCCCTTTAGTAGCCAAAAGTTCCACAAAAGTTTTTTTTTAAAGGTTTTTAATGTTTTTTTAATGTTTTTTTTTCTTACATGTTATGGCTGTACAGAAGTCTATATTTGACTTAATGAATTTTTTTTGGCCCAAGAGTCCTTAAACACTAACTTACTATACATATTCATTGACTTCCCTTCTGATTCCCATTACTAGCCAAAAGTTCCACAAAAGGTTTTTAAATTATTATTATTATTATTATTATTTTACATGTTATGGCTGTATAGAATTCCATATTTGACCTAATGAATTTTTTTTGGCCCAAGAGTCCTTAAACACTAACTTACTATACATACTCATTGACATCCCTTCTGATTCCCATTAGTAGCCAAAAGTTCCACAAAAGGTTTTTAATGTTTTTTTAATGTTTTTTTTTCTTACATGTTATGGCTGTACAGACGTCTTTATTTGACCTAATGAAAATTTTTTGGCCTAAGAGTCCTTAAACATTAACTTACTATACATATTCATTGAATTCTCTTCTGATTCCCATTAGTAGCCAAAAGGTCCACAAAAGGGTTTTTTTAAAGGTTTTTAATGTTTTTTTAATGTTTTTTTTTCTTACATGTTATGGCTGTACAAAAGTCTACTTTTGAACTAATGAAATTTTGTTGGCCCAAGAGTCCTTAAACACTAACTTACTAGACATATTCATTGACTTCCCTTATGATTTCCATTAGTAGCCAAAAGTGCCACAAAAGTTTTTTTAAGGGTTTGAAAGTTTTTTGTTGTTGTTTTTTTACGTTATGGCTGTACAGAAGTCCATATTTGACTCCTATTACTAGCCAAAACTTCCACAAAAGGTTTTTAAATTATTATTATTATTTTTATTTTTTTACATGTTATTGCTGTACAGAAGTCCATATTTGACCTACTGGACATTTTTTTGGCCCCAGAGTCCTTAAACACTAATTTATTATACATACTCATTGACTTCCCTTCTGATTCCTATTAGTAGCCAAAAGTTCCACAAAAGGTTTTTTTAATAGATTTGTAATGTTATTTTGTTCTGTGTTTGTACATGTTATGGCTGTACAGAAGTCCATATTTGACCTAATGAACATATTTTTGGCCCAAAAGTCCTTAAACACTAACTTACTATACATACTCATTGACTTCCCTTCTGATTCCCATTACTAGCCAAAAGTGCCACAAAAGTTTTTTTGAAAGGTCTTTAAAAAAAAATGTAATGTTCTTTTAATGTTTTTTTTTTCTTAAATGTTATGGCTGTACAGAAGTCTATATTTGACCTAATGAAAATGTTTTGGCCCAAGAGTCCTTAAACATTAACTTACTATACATATTCATTGAATTCTCTTCTGAGTCCCATTTCTAGCCAAAAGTTCCACAAAAGGTTTTTAAATTATTATTATTATTTTCTGTTTTAAATGTTATTGCTGTACAGAAGTCCATATTTGACCTACTGGACATTTTTTGGCCCCAGAGTCCTTAAACACTAATTTATTATACATACTCATTGACTTCCCTTCTGATTCCTATTAGTAGCCAAAAGTTCCACAAAAGGTTTTTTTAAAAGTTTTTTATGTTTTTTTTTCTTACATGTTATGGCTGTACAGAAGTCTATATTTGACCTAATAAATTTTTTTGGCCCATGAGTCCTTAAACACTGACTATTATACATATTCATTGACTTCCCTTCTGATTCTCATTATTAGCCAAAAGTTCCACAAAAGGTTTTTTTAATGTTCTTTTAATGTTTTTTTTTTTTTTTTTTTTTACATGTTATGGCTGTACAGAAGTCCATATTTGACCTACTGAATATATTTTTGGCCCAAGAGTCCTTAAACACTTCTTACTATACATACTCATTGACATCCCTTCTGATTCCCATTAGTAGCAAAAAGTTCCACAAAAGTTTTTTTTTAAAGGTTTTTTAATGTTTTTTTTCCCTACATGTTATGGCTGTCCATAAGTCCATATTTGACTCCCATTACTAGCTAAAAGTTCCACAAAAGGTTTTTAAATTATTATTATTATTTTCTGTTTTACCTGTTATTGCTGTACAGAAGTCCATATTTGACCTACTGTTTTTGGACCAAGAGTCCTTAAACACTAACTTTCTATACATACTCATTGACTTCCCTTCTAATTCCCATTATTAGCCAAAAGTTCCATAAAAGGTTTTTTAATGTTCTTTTAATCTTTTTTTTTTTTTTTAAATGTTTTGGCTGTACAGAAGTCTATATTTGACCTAATGAAAATTTGTTGGCCCAAGAGTCCTTAAACATTAACTTACTATACATATTCATTGAATTCTCTTCTGATTCCCATTAGTAGCCAAAAGTGCCACAAAAGTTTTTTCAAGGGTTTTGAAAGTTTTTTTTTGTTGTGGTTTCTTTTCACGTTATGGCTGTACAGAAGTCCATATTTGACTCCCATTACTAGCCAAAAGTTCCACAAAAGGTTTTTAAATTATTATTATTATTTTCAGTTTTACCTGTTTTTGCTGTACAGAAGTCCATATTTGACCTAATGGACATTTTTTTGGCCCCAGAGTCCTTAAACACTAACTTACTATACATATTCATTGACTTCTCTTCCGATTCCCATTAGTGGCCAAAAGTTCTACAAAAGGTTTTTTAAAAGTTTTTTTTTTTAATGTTTTTTTTTCTTTTCTGACGTGTTATGGTTGTACAGAAGTCTATATTTGAACTAATTAAATTTTGTTGTCCCAAGAGTCCTTAAACATTAACATACTATACATATTCATTGACTTCCCTTCTGATTTCCATTAGTAGCCAAAAGTGCTACAAAAGTTTTTTTAAAGGTTTTGAAAGGTTTTTTTTTTTTTTTTACAGAAGTCTATACTTGGCCTACTAAATATATATTTTTGGCCCAAGAGTCCTTAAACACTAACTTACTAACATACTCATTGACTTCCCTTCTGATTCCCATTATTAGCCAAAAGTTCCACAAAAGGTTTTTTAAGGGTTTTGAAAGTTTTTTTTTTATTTTTTATTTTTTTACAGAAGTCTATATTTGGCCTATTAAATGTATATTTTTAGCCCAAGAGTCTTTAAACATTAACTTACTAACATACTCATTGACTTCCCTTCTGATTCCCATTAGTAGCCAAAAGTTCCATAAAAGGTTTTTTGAAAGGTCTTTAAAAAAAAAAAGTAAAGTTCTTTTAATGTTTTTTTTTTCTTAAATGTTATGGCTGTACAGAAGTCTATATTTGACCTAATGAAAATGTTTTGGCCCAAGAGTCCTTAAACATTAACTTACTATACATATTCATTGAATTCTCTTCTGAGTCCCATTACTAGCCAAAAGTTCCACAAAAGGTTTTTAAATTATTATTATTATTTTCTGTTTTACCTGTTATTGCTGTACAGAAGTCCATATTTGACCTACTGGACATTTTTTGGCCCCAGAGTCCTTAAACACTAATTTATTATACATACTCATTGACTTCCCTTCTGATTCCTATTAGTAGCCAAAAGTTCCACAAAAGGTTTTTTAAAAAGTTTTTAATGTTTTTTTTTCTTACATGTTATGGCTGTACAGAAGTCTATATTTGACCTAATACATTTTTTTGGCCCATGAGTCCTTAAACACTAACTATTATACATACTCATTGACATCCCTTCTGATTCTCATTAGTAGCAAAAAGTTCCACAAAAGTTTTTTTTTAAAGGTTTTTTAATGTTTTTTTTCCCTACATGTTATGGCTGTACAGAAGTCCATATTTGACTCCCATTACTAGCTAAAAGTTCCACAAAAGGTTTTTAAATTATTATTATTATTTTCTGTTTTACCTGTTATTGCTGTACAGAAGTCCATATTTGACCTACTGTTTTTGGACCAAGAGTCCTTAAACACTAACTTTCTATACATACTCATTGACTTCCCTTCTAATTCCCATTATTAGCCAAAAGTTCCATAAAAGGTTTTTTTAAAGGTTTTTTAAAAAGTTTTTTAATGTTCTTTTAATCTTTTTTTTTTTTTTTTAAATGTTTTGGCTGTACAGAAGTCTATATTTGACCTAATGAAAATTTGTTGGCCCAAGAGTCCTTAAACATTAACTTACTATACATATTCATTGAATTCTCTTCTGATTCCCATTAGTAGCCAAAAGTTCCACAAAAGGTTTTTTTAAAAGTTTTTAATGTTTTTTTTTCTTACATGTTATGGCTGTACAGAAGTCTATATTTGACCTAATACATTTTTTTGGCCCATGAGTCCTTAAACACTAACTATTATACATATTCATTGACTTCCCTTCTGATTCTCATTATTAGCCAAAAGTTCCACAAAAGGTTTTTTTAATGTTCTTTTAATGTTTTTTTTTTTTTTTTTTTTTACATGTTATGGCTGTACAGAAGTCCATATTTGACCTACTGAATATATTTTTGGCCCAAGAGTCCTTAAACACTTCTTACTATACATACTCATTGACATCCCTTCTGATTCCCATTAGTAGCAAAAAGTTCCACTAAAGTTTTTTTTTAAAGGTTTTTTAATGTTTTTTTTCCCTACATGTTATGGCTGTACAGAAGTCCATATTTGACTCCCATTACTAGCTAAAAGTTCCACAAAAGGTTTTTAAATTATTATTATTATTTTCTGTTTTACCTGTTATTGCTGTACAGAAGTCCATATTTGACCTACTGTTTTTGGACCAAGAGTCCTTAAACACTAACTTTCTATACATACTCATTGACTTCCCTTCTAATTCCCATTATTAGCCAAAAGTTCCATAAAAGGTTTTTTTAAAGGTTTTTTAAAAAGTTTTTTAATGTTCTTTTAATCTTTTTTTTTTTTTTTTAAATGTTTTGGCTGTACAGAAGTCTATATTTGACCTAATGAAAATTTGTTGGCCCAAGAGTCCTTAAACATTAACTTACTATACATATTCATTGAATTCTCTTCTGATTCCCATTAGTAGCCAAAAGTGCCACAAAAGTTTTTTCAAGGGTTTTGAAAGTTTTTTTTTGTTGTGGTTTCTTTTCACGTTATGGCTGTACAGAAGTCCATATTTGACTCCCATTACTAGCCAAAAGTTCCACAAAAGGTTTTTAAATTAATATTATTATTTTCAGTTTTACCTGTTTTTGCTGTACAGAAGTCCATATTTGACCTAATGGACATTTTTTTGGCCCCAGAGTCCTTAAACACTAACTTACTATACATATTCATTGACTTCTCTTCCGATTCCCATTAGTGGCCAAAAGTTCTACAAAAGGTTTTTTAAAAGTTTTTTTTTTTAATGTTTTTTTTTCTTTTCTGACGTGTTATGGTTGTACAGAAGTCTATATCTGACCTAATGAAATTTTTTTGGCCCAAGAGTCCTTAAACACTAACTTACTATACATATTCATTGACTTCCCTTCTGATTTCCATTAGTAGCCAAAAGTGCCACAAAAGTTTTTTCAAGGGTTTTGAAAGTTTTTTTTTGTTGTGGTTTCTTTTCACGTTATGGCTGTACAGAAGTCCATATTTGACTCCCATTACTAGCCAAAAGTTCCACAAAAGGTTTTTAAATTATTATTATTATTTTCAGTTTTACCTGCTTTTGCTGTACAGAAGTCCATATTTGACCTAATGGACATTTTTTTGGCCCCAGAGTCCTTAAACACTAACATACTATACATATTCATTGACTTCCCTTCTGATTTCCATTAGTAGCCAAAAGTGCTACAAAAGTTTTTTTAAAGGTTTTGAAAGGTTTTTTTTTTTTTTTTTACAGAAGTCTATACTTGGCCTACTAAATATATATTTTTGGCCCAAGAGTCCTTAAACACTAACTTACTAACATACTCATTGACTTCCCTTCTGATTCCCATTATTAGCCAAAAGTTCCACAAAAGGTTTTTTTTAATGTTTTTTTTTCTTACATGTTATGGCTGTATAGAAGTCTATATTTGAACTAATGAAATTTTGTTGGCCCAAGAGTCCTTAAATACTAAGTTACTATACATATTCATTGACTTCCGTTCTGATTCCCATTAGTAGCCAAAAGTTCCACAAAAGATTTTTTAAAAAGGTTTTTTGATGTTCTTTTAATGTATTTTTTCTTACATGTTATGGCTGTACAGAAGTCTATATATGACCCAAGAGTCCTTAAACACTAACTTACTATACATATTCATTGACTTCTCTTCTGATTTCCATTAGTAGCCAAAAGTTCCACAAAAGGTTTTTTTAAGGATTTTTTTTTTATTTTATGGCTCTACAGAAGTCGATATTTGACCTATTGAACATATTTTTGGCCCAAGAGTCCTTAAATTCATTGACTTGCCTTCTGATTCCCATTACTAGACAAAAAAAGGTTTTTAAATTATTATTATTATTATTTTTATTATTATTATTTTACATGTTATGGCTGTACAAAAGTCCATATTTGACCTACTGAACACATTTTTGAATATTCTGAACATACTTCTGGCCAAAGGCTCCAGAAAAATAGGTCATAATGTTTTTAATGTTTTTTTTTCTTACATGTTATGGCTGTACAGAAGTCTATATTTGACCTAATACATTTTTTGGGCCCATGAGTCCTTAAACACTAACTATTATACATACTCACTGACATCCCTTCTGATTCTCATTAGTAGCAAAAAGTTCCACAAAAGTTTTTTTTTAAAGGTTTTTTTAATGTTTTTTTTCCCTACATGTTATGGCTGTACAGAAGTCCATATTTGACTCCCATTACTAGCTAAAAGTTCCACAAAAGGTTTTTAAATTATTATTATTATTTTCTGTTTTACCTGTTATTGCTGTACAGAAGTCCATATTTGACCTACTGTTTTTGGACCAAGAGTCCTTAAACACTAACTTTCTATACATACTCATTGACTTCCCTTCTAATTCCCATTATTAGCCAAAACTTCCACAAAAGGTTTTTAAATTATTATTATTATTTTTATTTTTTTACATGTTATTGCTGTACAGAAGTCCATATTTGACCTACTGGACATTTTTTTGGCCCCAGAGTCCTTAAACACTAATTTATTATACATACTCATTGACTTCCCTTCTGATTCCTATTAGTAGCCAAAAGTTCCACAAAAGGTTTTTTTAATGGATTTGTAATGTTATTTTGTTCTGTGTTTGTACATGTTATGGCTGTACAGAAGTCCATATTTGACCTAATGAACATATTTTTGGCCCAAAAGTCCTTAAACACTAACTTACTATACATACTCATTGACTTCCCTTCTGATTCCCATTACTAGCCAAAAGTGCCACAAAAGTTTTTTTAAGGGTTTTGAAAGTTTTTTTTTTATTTTTTATTTTTTTACAGAAGTCTATATTTGGCCTATTAAATGTATATTTTTAGCCCAAGAGTCTTTAAACATTAACTTACTAACATACTCATTGACTTCCCTTCTGATTCCCATTAGTAGCCAAAAGTTCCATAAAAGGTTTTTTGAAAGGTCTTTAAAAAAAAAATGTAATGTTCTTTTAATGTTTTTTTTTTCTTAAATGTTATGGCTGTACAGAAGTCTATATTTGACCTAATGAAAATGTTTTGGCCCAAGAGTCCTTAAACATTAACTTACTATACATATTCATTGAATTCTCTTCTGAGTCCCATTACTAGCCAAAAGTTCCACAAAAGGTTTTTAAATTATTATTATTATTTTCTGTTTTACCTGTTATTGCTGTACAGAAGTCCATATTTGACCTACTGGACATTTTTTGGCCCCAGAGTCCTTAAACACTAATTTATTATACATACTCATTGACTTCCCTTCTGATTCCTATTAGTAGCCAAAAGTTCCACAAAAGGTTTTTTAAAAAGTTTTTAATGTTTTTTTTTCTTACATGTTATGGCTGTACAGAAGTCTATATTTGACCTAATACATTTTTTGGGCCCATGAGTCCTTAAACACTAACTATTATACATACTCACTGACATCCCTTCTGATTCTCATTAGTAGCAAAAAGTTCCACAAAAGTTTTTTTTTAAAGGTTTTTTTAATGTTTTTTTTCCCTACATGTTATGGCTGTACAGAAGTCCATATTTGACTCCCATTACTAGCTAAAAGTTCCACAAAAGGTTTTTAAATTATTATTATTATTTTCTGTTTTACCTGTTATTGCTGTACAGAAGTCCATATTTGACCTACTGTTTTTGGACCAAGAGTCCTTAAACACTAACTTTCTATACATACTCATTGACTTCCCTTCTAATTCCCATTATTAGCCAAAAGTTCCATAAAAGGTTTTTTTAAAGGTTTTTTAAAAAGTTTTTTAATGTTCTTTTAATCTTTTTTTTTTTTTTTTAAATGTTTTGGCTGTACAGAAGTCTATATTTGACCTAATGAAAATTTGTTGGCCCAAGAGTCCTTAAACATTAACTTACTATACATATTCATTGAATTCTCTTCTGATTCCCATTAGTAGCCAAAAGTTCCACAAAAGGTTTTTTTAAAAGTTTTTAATGTTTTTTTTTTTTTTTTTTTTACATGTTATGGCTGTACAGAAGTCCATATTTGACCTACTGAATATATTTTTGGCCCAAGAGTCCTAAAACACTTCTTACTATACATACTCATTGACATCCCTTCTGATTCCCATTAGTAGTAAAAAGTTCCACTTAAGTTTTTTTTTAAAGGTTTTTTAATGTTTTTTTCCCCTACATGTTATGGCTGTACAGAAGTCCATATTTGACTCCCATTACTAGCCAAAAGTTCCACAAAAGGTTTTTAAATTATTATTATTATTTTCAGTTTTACCTGTTTTTGCTGTACAGAAGTCCATATTTGACCTAATGGACATTTTTTTGGCCCCAGAGTCCTTAAACACTAACTTACTATACATATTCATTGACTTCTCTTCCGATTCCCATTAGTGGCCAAAAGTTCTACAAAAGGTTTTTTAAAAGTTTTTTTTTTTTATGTTTTTTTTTCTTTTCTGACGTGTTATGGTTGTACAGAAGTCTATATTTGAACTAATTAAATTTTGTTGTCCCAAGAGTCCTTAAACATTAACATACTATACATATTCATTGACTTCCCTTCTGATTTCCATTAGTAGCCAAAAGTGCTACAAAAGTTTTTTTAAAGGTTTTGAAAGGTTTTTTTTTTTTTTTTACAGAAGTCTATACTTGGCCTACTAAATATATATTTTTGGCCCAAGAGTCCTTAAACACTAACTTACTAACATACTCATTGACTTCCCTTCTGATTCCCATTATTAGCCAAAAGTTCCACAAAAGGTTTTTTTTTATGTTTTTTTTTCTTACATGTTATGGCTGTACAGAAGTCTATATATGACCTAATGAATTTTTTTTTGGCCCAAGAGTCCTTAAACACTAACTTACTATACATATTCATTGACTTCTCTTCTGATTTCCATTAGTAGCCAAAAGTTCCACAAAAGGTTTTTTTAAGGATTTTTTTTTTATTTTATGGCTGTACAGAAGTCGATATTTGACCTATTGAACATATTTTTGGCCCAAGAGTCCTTAAATTCATTGACTTGCCTTCTGATTCCCATTACTAGACAAAAAAAAGGTTTTTAAATTATTATTATTATTATTTTTATTATTATTATTTTACATGTTATGGCTGTACAAAAGTCCATATTTGACCTACTGAACACATTTTTGAATATTCTGAACATACTTCTGGCCAAAGGCTCCAGAAAAATAGGTCATAATGTTCTACATTTTGGCTGATTTAACATGAGGAGGGAGTTTATAAGAAACTTAATGTTTCAGGGTTCGTTGGCCAGAAAGATCCAACATCTCTTCAATGCACGAGTTCTTATATACATTTTAATACAAAAGCACTAATCCCTTTCAAGCAGAGCGATCTTATTCTTGTATGCAATGCAAAAGCAAGTATCTCTTTAATGCACGAGTATGCAAAGCAAACGCACCAATGCTTTTATGCACATAGAGTTCTTTGAATGCAATGCAATGCAAAAATTCAATTTTTTTCAATGCAGAACGATCTCTTGTATGCAATGTTAAAGCCCTAATCTCTTCAATGCACGAGTTTTATATACATTGCAATGCAAAAGCACTAATCTTTTCAATGCACGAGTTCGTGTATGCATTGTAATGCAAAAACACTAATCTCTTCCAAGCAGAGCGATCTTATTCTTGTATGCAATGCAAAAGCACTAATCTCTTCAATGCACAGAGATTTCTTATATGCATTGTAATGCAAAAGCACCAATCTCTTCAATTCCAGACGAGTTCTTATATGCATTGTATTGCAAAATTACTTATCTCTTCAATGCACAAGTTCTTGTATGCAATACAAACGAACTAATATATTCAATGCACATTGAGTTCTTGAATGTAATGCAATAAAAAAGCACTTATCTCTTCAATGCACGACGAGTTTTGTATACATTGCATTGCAAAAGCACTAATCTATTCAATGCAAAACGAGTTCTTTATGCATTGTAATGCAAAATCAATTATCTCTTCAATGCACGACTAGTTCATGTATGCAATTCAATGAAAAATACTAATATCTTTAATGCATAATGCAAAAGTAATTATCCCTTCAGTGCAGAAAAGTTATTGTATGCATTGCAATGCAAAAGCACTAATCTCTTTCTTCTAAGCAGAGCGATCCTATTCTTGTATGCAATGCAAAAGCACGTATCTCTTTAATGCACGAGTTCTTGTATGCAAAGAAAACGCACAATACCTTCATGCACATCGAGTTCTTTGATGCAATGCAAAAGCACTAACTTCTTCAATGCAGAACGAGTTATTGTATGCAATGCAAAAGCACTAACTTCTTCAATGCAGAACGAGTTCTTGTATGCAATGCAAAAGCACTAATCTCTTCAATGCACAACGAGTTATCTCTTCTAAGCAGAACGATCTTATATGCAATGCAAACACTCGCATCTCTTTAATGCACGAGTTCTTTGAATGCAATGCAATATTAAAGCACTATTCTCTTTAATGCACAACGAGTTTTTATATGCATTGTAATGCAACATCACTTAGCTCTCAATGCAAAACGAGTTTTGTATACATTGCAATGCAAAAGCATAATCTCTTCAATGCATAAATATGTATTATATGCATTGTAATGCAAAATCACATCTCTTCAATGCATGGCGAGTTTTGTATACATTGCAATACAAAAGCCCTAATCTCTTCAATGCACAGATATTTCTTATATGCATTGTATTGCAAAAGCACTAATCTTTTCAATGCACATCGACATCTTGAATGTAATGCAATGAAAAGCACTTATCTATTCAATGCACAACGAGTTCTTATATGCATTGTAATGCAAAAGCACTAATCTTTTCAATGCACAGAGGTTTCTTATATGCATTAGCACTAATCTTTTCAATGCACAGAGGTTTCTTATATGCATTGTAATGCAAAATCACTTACTCTTCAATGCACAACGAGTTCTTATATGCATTGTATGCAATGCAAACGCACTAATATATTCAATGCACATCGACATCTTGAATGTAATGCAATGAAAAGCACTTATCTCTTCAATGCACGAGTTTTGTATACATTTCAATGCAAAGCACTAATCTATTCAATGCACAGAGGTTTCTTATATGCATTAGCACTAATCTTTTCAATGCACAGAGGTTTCTTATATGCATTGTAATGCAAAATCACTTACTCTTCAATGCACAACGAGTTCTTATATGCATTGTATGAAATGCAAACGCACTAATATATTCAATGCACATCGAGTTCTTGAATGCAATGCAAAAGCACTCATTTCTTTAATGCACAAGTTTTTATGCATTGCAATGCAAAAGCACTAATCTCTTCAATGCAGAACGAGTTCTTGTATGTAATGCAGAAGCACTTATCTCTTCAATGCACAACGGAAAATTTAGTTTTGTAAGCAGAGCAAAACATAAAATTTTAAGTGTGTTCCTCACTGGATTAATTTAGTGTAAGCAGGACATACTGAACATGTCTGACAAAGGGGTCCACACAAGGTTTTCAACTATATATTTTCAAAGACTCCTTCTTATGTTAATTCAACCAGACAAAAGTCCATATCTGACCATCTGAAAAAAATTCTGGCGAATGGGTCCACTAAAGGGTTTTACTATATATTCTCAAAGTCTCTTTTAGATATTAAATCAGCCATACAGTAGTCCATATTTGACCCACAGAACATATTTCTGGCCCAAGAGCCTCCGATCATGAACTTATTATACATACTCATTGAAGTTTATTCTGATTCCCCATTTTTCCGAAGGGTCCACAAAAGTTTTTTTAATTTTTTTTTTTAAAAACATGTTATGGCTGTAGAGAAGACCATAATTTACCTACTGAACATTTTTTGATACATATTTATTGATTTCCCTTCTGATTCCCATTAGTAGCCAAAAGTTACACAAACGTTTTTTTTAAGGTTTTCGTAATGCTTTTTTTATTTTATTTTTTTTACATGTTATGGCTGTACAGAAGTCTATATTTGACCTAATGAATATATTTTTTGCCCAAGAGTCCTTAAAAACTAACTTACTATACATATTTATTGACTTCCCTTCTGATTCCCATTAGTAGCCAAATGTCCAGAAAAGTTTTTTTTACGTTTTTTTGTTTTGTTTTACATGTTGTCTTTACAGAAGTCTAAATTTGACCTAATGAACATTTTTTGACTACACTTTTGATTCCCATTAGTAGCCAAGAGTTCCACAAAAGATTTTTGCAAATTTTTTTGGGCTGTACAGAAGTCCTTATTTGACCTACTGTACATATTTTTGATGAAAGAGTCTTTGAACATTGACTTTCTATCCATACATATTGACTCCTTGTGTTACATCAGCCATACATTAGTCTTGATTTGACGTTCTGAACATACTTCTGGTCAAAGGGTTCAGAAAAATAGGTCATCATGTACTACGTTTTGGCTGATTTAACACGAGGAGGCGTCAAAGGGATAAGAAACTTAATGTTTGAGAATTCGTCGGCGAGAAAGATCCACAGTCCATAATTATCTACTTCTAGGCATAATGAATTACTCCTGGCAAGACCGAGGTGCATTTAGGAGATATATGCCATTGCCGTGCATTGCATACACGACATAACTTTATCCGAGGAATACTTGAAGAATAACATATTAGAGATAATAATACTTAATACTTAATACTTGGAGATAACCGCACATATGAGACATACCATTTGAATAGACAGATGTTGCTATGCACTTGCTATTGCAAAAGCACTTATATGCACAACGAGTTTTTTTATGCGATGCAAACGCACGTATCTCTTCAATGCAGAAAAAGTTCTTGTATGCATTGCAATGCAAAAGCACTAATCTCTTCAATGCACAAGTTTTTATATGCATTGTAATGCAAAATTACTTATCTCTTCAATCCACGACGAGTTTTGTATACATTGCAATTGCTCTTTCTTCAAAGCAAAGCGATTTTATTTTTGTATGCAATGCAAAAGCACAATCTCTTCAAGGCACAATGAGTTTTGTATACATTGCAATGCAAACGCACTAATCTCTTTCTTCAATGCAGAGTGACCTTATTCTTGTATGCAATGATAAAGCTTCAATCTCTTCAATGCACAACGAGTTATTTAAATGCATTGGTTTTTTCACAAAAGGTTTTTTTAATAGTTTTGTAATGTTTTATTGTTCTGTGTTTGTATATGTTATGGCTGTACAGAAGTCCATATTTGACCTAATGAACATATTTTTGGCCCAAGAATCCTTAAACACTAACTTACTAACATACTCATTGACTTCCCTTCTGATTCCCATTATTAGCCAAAAGTTCCACAAAAGGTTTTTAAATAAATATTATTATTATTAATTTTCATGTTATGGCTGTACAGAAGTCCATATTTGACCCAATGAACATATTTTTGGCCCAAGAGTCCTTAAACACTAACTTACTATACATATTCATTGACTTCCCTTCTGATTTCCATTAGTAGCCAAAAGTGCCACAAAAGTTTTTTTAAGGGTTATGAAAGATTTTTTTTATTTTTTTTATTTATTTATTTTTTTACAGAAGTCTATATTTGACCTACTAAATATATATTTTTGGCCCAAGAGTCCTTAAACACTAACTTTCTATACATACTCATTGACTTCCCTTCTAATTCCCATTATTAGCCAAAAGATCCACAAAAGGTTTTTAAATTATTATTATTATTATTATTATTTATTTATTTTTTTTACATGTTATGGCTGTACAGAAGTCCATATTTGACCTACTGAATATATTTTTGGCCCAAGCGTCCTTAAACACTAACTTACTATACATATTCCTTAACTTCCCTTCTGATTCCCATTATTAGCCAATAGTTCCACAAAAGGTTTTTAAATTATTATTATTATTATTTTTTTTTTTAGATGTTATGGCTGTACAGAAGACCTTATCTGACCTACTGAATATATTTTTGGCCCAAGAGTCCTTAAACACTAACTTTCTATACATACTCATTGACTTCCCTTCTGATTCCCTTTATTAGCCAAAAGTTCCACAAAAGGATTTTAAATTATTATTATTATTATTATTATTTCTTTTTTTTACATGTTATGGCTGTACAGAAGTCCATATTTGACCTACTGAATATATTTTTGGCCCAAGAGTCCTTAAAAACTAACTTACTATACATATTCTTTGACTTCTCTTCTGATTCACATTAGTAGCCAAAGGTTCCACAAAAAGTTTTTTTTAAGTTTTTTTGTTTTTATATATATATATATTTTTCTTAAGTGTTATAGCTGTACAGAAGTCCATATTTGACCTACTGGACATTTTTTTGGCCCAAGAGTCCTTAAACACTAACTTTCTATACATACTCATTGACTTCCCTTCTAATTCCCATTATTAGCCAAAAGTTCCACAAAAGGTTTTTAAATTATTATTATTATTATTTTTTTTTTTTTTTTTAAATGTTATGGCTGTACAGAAGTCCATATTTGACCTACTGAATATATTTGTGGCCCAAGAGTCCTTAAACACTAACTTACTATACATTCTCATTGACATCCCTTCTGAGTCCCATTAGTATCCAAAAGTTCCACAAAAGGTTTTTTAAAAGTTTTTTTTTTTTCTTACGTTTTATGGCTGTACAGAAGTCTATATTTGAACGAATTAAATTTTGTTCGCCCAAGAGTCCTTAAACACTAACTTTTTTTTTTCTTTTACAGAAGTCTATACTTGGCCTACTAAATATATATTTTTGGCCCAAGAGTCCTTAAACACTAACTAACTATACATATTCATTGATTTCTCTTCTGATTCCCATTAGTAGCCAAAAGTTCCACAAAAGGATTTTAAATTATTATTATTATTATTTTTTTTTTTTTTACATGTTATGGCTGTACAGAAGTCCATATTTGACCTACTGAATATATTTTTGGCCCAAGAGTTCTTAAAAACTAACTTACTATACATATTCTTTGACCTCTCTTCTGATTCACATTAGTAGCCAAAGGTTCCACAAAAAGTTTTTTTAAAGTTTTTTTGTTTTTATATATATATATATTTTTCTTAAATGTTATAGCTGTACAGAAGTCCATATTTGACCTACTGGACATTTTTTTGGCCCAAGAGTCCTTAAACACTAACTTTCTATACATACTCATTGACTTCCCTTCTAATTCCCATTATTAGCCAAAAGTTCCACAAAAGGTTTTTAAATTATTATTATTATTATTATTATTATTTTTTTTTTTTTTAAATGTTATGGCTGTACAGAAGTCCATATTTGACCTACTGAATATATTTGTGGCCCAAGAGTCCTTAAACACTAACTTACTATACATTCTCATTGACATCCCTTCTGAGTCCCATTAGTAGCCAAAAGTTCCACAAAAGGTTTTTTAAAAGTTTTTTTTTTCTTACGTTTTATGGCTGTACAGAAGTCTATATTTGAACGAATTAAATTTTGTTCGCCCAAGAGTCCTTAAACAGTAACTTTTTTTTTTCTTTTACAGAAGTCTATACTTGGCCTACTAAATATATATTTTTGGCCCAAGAGTCCTTAAACACTAACTAACTATACATATTCATTGATTTCTCTTCTGATTCCCATTAGTAGCCAAAAGTTCCACAAAAGGCTTTTTAAAAGTTTTTTTGATGGTTTTTTTTTCTTACGTGTTATGGCTGTACAAAAGTCTACTTTTGAACTAATGAAATTTTGTTGGCCCAAGAGTCCTTAAACACTAACTTACTAGACATATTCATTGACTTCCCTTCTGATTCCCATTATTAGCCAAAAGTGCCACAAAAGGTTTTGAAATAATAATAATTATTATTATTTTTCATGTTATGGCTGTACAGAAGTCCATATTTGACCCAATGAACATATTTTTGCCCCAAGAGTCCTCAAATACTAACTTACTATACATATTCATTGACTTCCCTTCTGATTTCCATTAGTAGCCAAAAGTGCCACAAAAGTTTTTTTTAATGGTTTTGCAATGTTATTTTGTTCTGTGTTTGTACATGTTATGGCTGTACAGAAGTCCGTATTTGACCTAATGAACATATTTTTGGCCCAAAAGTCCTTAAACACTAACTTACTAACATACTTATTGACTTCCCTTCTGATTCCCATTATTAGCCAAAAGTTCCACAAAAGGTTTTTAAATAATAATAATAATTATTATTTTTCATGTTATGGCTGTACAGAAGTCGATATTTGACCTACTGAACATATTTTTGGCCCAAGAGTTCTTAAACACTAACTTACTATACATACTCATTGACTTCCCTTCTGATTCCCATTACTAGCCAATAGTTCCACAAAAGTTTTTTTAAAAAGTTTTTTTAATGTTTTTTTTTTTTTTTTTTTACCTTATGGCTGTACAGAAGTCCATACTTGACCTACTGAACATATTATTGGCCCAAAAGTCCTTAAATACTAACTTACTAGACATACTAACTGACTTCCCTTCTGATTCCATTACTATCCAAAAGTTCCACAAAACGTTTTTTTTAAGGATTTTTTAAAGTTTTTTTTTTTTTTTGCATCTTATGGCTGTACAGAAGTCCATTTTTGACCTAATGAACATATTTTTGGCCCAAGAGTCTTTAAACACTAACTTACTATATATATTCTTTGAATTCTCTTCTGATTCCCATTAGTAGCCAAAAGTTCTACAAAAGTTTTTTTAAGGGTTTTGAAAGGTTTTTTTTGTTGTTTTTTTTACGTTATGGCTGTACAGAAGTCCATATTTGACTCCCATTACTAGCCAAAAGTACCACAAAAGGTTTTTAAATTATTATTATTATTTTCTGTTTTACCTGTTATTGCTGTACAGAAGTCCATATTTGACCTACTGGAGATTTTTTTTGGCCCCAGAGTCCTTAAACACTAATTTATTATACATACTCATTGACTTCCCTTCTGATTCCTATTAGTAGCCAAACGTTCCACAAAAGGTTTTTTTAATGGTTTTGTAATGTTTTATTGTTCTGTGTTTGTATATGTTATGGTTGTACAGAAGTCCATATTTGACCTAATGAACATATTTTTGGCCCAAGAGTCCTTAAACACTAACTTACTATACATATTCCTTGACTTCCCTTCTGATTCCCATTATTAGCCAAAAGTTCCACAAAAGGTTTTTAAATTATTATTATTATTATTACTATTTTACATGTTATGGCTGTACAGAAGACCTTATCTGACCTACTGAATATATTTTTGGCCCAAGAGTCCTTAAACACTAACTTTCTATACATACTTATTGACTTCGCTTCTGATTCCCATTATTAGCCAACAGTTCCACAAAAGGATTTTAAATTATTATTATTATTTTTTTTTTTTACATGTTATGGCTGTACAGAAGTTGATATTTGACCTACTGAACATATTTTTGGCCCAAGAGTTCTTAAACACTAACTTACTATACATATTAATTGACTTCCCTTCTGATTTCCATTAGTAACCAAAAGTGCCACAAAAGTTTTTTTAAGGGTTTTGAAAGTTTTTTTTTTTTTTTTTTTTTTTTTTTACAGAAGTCTATACTTGGCCTATTAAATATATATTTTTGGCCCAAGAGTGCTTAAACATTAACTTACTAACATACTCATTGACTTCCCTTCTGATTCCCATTATTAGCTAAAAGGTTTTTAAATTATTATTATTATTTTCAGTTTTACCTCTTTTTGCTGTACAGAAGTCCATATTTGACCTACTGAACATATTTTTGGCCCAAGAGTTCTTAAACACTAACTTACTATACATATTCATTGACTTCCCTTCTGATTTCCATTAGTAACCAAAAGTGCCACAAAAGTTTTTTTTAAGGGTTTTGAAAGTTTTTTTATTTTTATTTTTTTTACAGAAGTCTATACTTTGCCTACTAAATATATATTTTTGGCCCAAGAGTCCTTAAACACTAACTTACTAACATACTCATTGACTTCCCTTCTGATTCCCATTATTAGCCAATAGTTCCACAAAAGGTTTTTAAATTATTATTATTATTATTTATTTTTTTAGATGTTATGGCTGTACAGAAGACCTTATCTGACCTACTGAATATATTTTTGGCCCAAGAGTCCTTAAACACTAACTTTCTATACATACTCATTGACTTCCCTTCTGATTCCCTTTATTAGCCAAAAGTTCCACAAAAGGATTTTAAATTATTATTATTATTATTATTTTTTTTTTTACATGTTATGGCTGTACAGAAGTCCATATTTGACCTAATGAACATATTTTTGGCCCAAAAGTCCTTAAACACTAACTTACTAACATACTTATTGACTTCCCTTCTGATTCCCATTATTAGCCAAAAGTTCCACAAAAGGTTTTTAAATAATAATAATAATTATTATTTTTCATGTTATGGCTGTACAGAAGTCGATATTTGACCTACTGAACATATTTTTGGCCCAAGAGTTCTTAAACACTAACTTACTATACATACTCATTGACTTCCCTTCTGATTCCCATTACTAGCCAATAGTTCCACAAAAGTTTTTTTAAAAAGTTTTTTTAATGTTTTTTTGGTTTTTTTTTTACCTTATGGCTGTACAGAAGTCCATACTTGACCTACTGAACATATTATTGGCCCAAAAGTCCTTAAATACTAACTTACTAGACATACTAACTGACTTCCCTTCTGATTCCATTACTATCCAAAAGTTCCACAAAACGTTTTTTTTAAGGATTTTTTAAAGTTTTTTTTTTTTTTTGCATTTTATGGCTGTACAGAAGTCCATTTTTGACCTAATGAACATATTTTTGGCCCAAGAGTCTTTAAACACTAACTTACTATATATATTCTTTGACTTCTCTTCTGATTCCCATTAGTAGCCAAAAGTTCTACAAAAGTTTTTTTAAGGGTTTTGAAAGGTTTTTTTTGTTGTTTTTTTTACGTTATGGCTGTACAGAAGTCCATATTTGACTCCCATTACTAGCCAAAAGTACCACAAAAGGTTTTTAAATTATTATTATTATTTTCTGTTTTACCTGTTATTGCTGTACAGAAGTCCATATTTGACCTACTGGAGATTTTTTTTGGCCCCAGAGTCCTTAAACACTAATTTATTATACATACTCATTGACTTCCCTTCTGATTCCTATTAGTAGCCAAAAGTTCCACAAAAGGTTTTTTTAATGGTTTTGTAATGTTTTATTGTTCTGTGTTTGTATATGTTATGGTTGTACAGAAGTCCATATTTGACCTAATGAACATATTTTTGGCCCAAGAGTCCTTAAACACTAACTCACTATACATATTCCTTGACTTCCCTTCTGATTCCCATTATTAGCCAAAAGTTCCACAAAAGGTTTTTAAATTATTATTATTATTATTACTATTTTACATGTTATGGCTGTACAGAAGACCTTATCTGACCTACTGAATATATTTTTGGCCCAAGAGTCCTTAAACACTAACTTTCTATACATACTTATTGACTTCGCTTCTGATTCCCATTATTAGCCAACAGTTCCACAAAAGGATTTTAAATTATTATTATTATTTTTTTTTTTTACATGTTATGGCTGTACAGAAGTTGATATTTGACCTACTGAACATATTTTTGGCCCAAGAGTTCTTAAACACTAACTTACTATACATATTAATTGACTTCCCTTCTGATTTCCATTAGTAACCAAAAGTGCCACAAAAGTTTTTTTAAGGGTTTTGAAAGTTTTTATTTATTTATTTTTTTTTTTTTTTACAGAAGTCTATACTTGGCCTATTAAATATATATTTTTGGCCCAAGAGTGCTTAAACATTAACTTACTAACATACTCATTGACTTCCCTTCTGATTCCCATTATTAGCTAAAAGGTTTTTAAATTATTATTATTATTTTCAGTTTTACCTCTTTTTGCTGTACAGAAGTCCATATTTGACCTACTGAACATATTTTTGGCCCAAGAGTTCTTAAACACTAACTTACTATACATATTCATTGACTTCCCTTCTGATTTCCATTAGTAACCAAAAGTGCCACAAAAGTTTTTTTAAGGGTTTTGAAAGTTTTTTTTATTTTTATTTTTTTTACAGAAGTCTATACTTTGCCTACTAAATATATATTTTTGGCCCAAGAGTCCTTAAACACTAACTTACTAACATACTCATTGACTTCCCTTCTGATTCCCTTTATTAGCCAAAAGTTCCACAAAAGGATTTTAAATTATTATTATTATTATTATTATTATTTTTACATGTTATGGCTGTACAGAAGTCCATATTTGACCTACTGAATATATTTGTGGCCCAAGATTCATTAAACACTAACTTTACTAACATACTCATTGACTTCCCTTCTTTCTGATTCCCATTAGTAGCCAAAAGTTCAACAAAACTTTTTTTTAATGTCTTTTTTATTTATTTATTTATTTTTACATGTTATTGCTGTACAGAAGTCCATATTTTACCCACTGAACATATTTTTGGCCCAAGAGTCCTTAAACATTAACTTACTAACATACTCATTGACTTCCCTTCTGATTCCCATTATTAGCTAAAAGTTCCACAAAAGGTTTTTAAATTATTATTATTATTTTCAGTTTTACCTCTTTTTGCTGTACAGAAGTCCATATTTGACCTACTGAACATATTTTTGGCCCAAGAGTTCTTAAACACTAACTTACTATACATATTCATTGACTTCCCTTTTGATTTCCATTAGTAACCAAAAGTGCCACAAAAGTTTTTTTAAGGGTTTTGAAAGTTTTTTTTATTTTTTTATTTTTTACAGAAGTCTATACTTTGCCTACTAAATATATATTTTTGGCCCAAGAGTCCTTAAACACTAACTTACTAACATACTCATTGACTTCCCTTCTGATTCCCATTATTAGCCAAAAGTTCCACAAAAGGTTTTTAAATTATAATTATTATTATTATTTTTCATGTTATGGCTGTAAAGAAGTCCATATTTGACCCAATGAACATATTTTTGCCCCAAGAGTCCTCAAACAGAAACTTACTATACATATTCATTGACTTCCCTTCTTATTCCCATTAGTAGCCAAAAGTTCCACAAATAATTTTTTTTTATATCTTTTTATTTTATTTATTTTATTTTTTATTTTTTACATGTTATGGCTGTACAGAAGTCGATATTTGACCTACTGAACATATTTTTGGCCCAAGAGTTCTTAAACACTAACTTACTATACATACTCATTGACTTCCCTTCTGATTCCCATTACTAGCCAATAGTTCCACAAAATGTTTTTTTTAGAGTTTTTTTAATGTTTTTTGGGTTTTTTTTTACCTTATGGCTGTACAGAAGTCCATACTTGACCTACTGAACATATTTTTGGCCCAAAAGTCCTTAAACACTAACTTACTATACATGCCCCTATACACTCACTGACTTCCCTTATGATTCCATTTCTATCCAAAAGTTCCACAAAAGGTTTTTAAATTATTATTATTATAATTTTTTTTTTTACATGTTATGGCTGTACAGAAGTCCATATTTGACCTACTGAATATATTTTTGGCCCAAGAGTCCTTAAAAACTAACTTACTATACATATTCTTTGACTTCTCTTCTGATTCACATTAGTAGCCAAAGGTTCCACAAAAAGTTTTTTTAAAATTTTTTTGTTTTTATATATATATATTTTTTTCTTAAGTGTTATAGCTGTACAGAAGTCCATATTTGACCTACTGGACATTTTTTTGGCCCAAGAGTCCTTAAACACTAACTTTCTATACATACTCATTGACTTCCCTTCTAATTCCCATTATTAGCCAAAAGTTCCACAAAAGGTTTTTAAATTATTATTATTATTATTATTTTTTTTTTTTAAATGTTATGGCTGTACAGAAGTCCATATTTGACCTACTGAATATATTTGTGGCCCAAGAGTCCTTAAACACTAACTTACTATACATTCTCATTGACAACCCTTTCTGAGTCCCATTAGTAGCCAAAAGTTCCACAAAAGGTTTTTTAAAAGTTTTTTTTTTTTCTTACGTTTTATGGCTGTACAGAAGTCTATATTTGAACGAATTAAATTTTGTTCGCCCAAGAGTCCTTGAACACTAACTTTTTTTTTTTCTTTTACAGAAGTCTATACTTGGCCTACTAAATATATATTTTTGGCCCAAGAGTCCTTAAACACTAACTAACTATACATATTCATTGATTTCTCTTCTGATTCCCATTAGTAGCCAAAAGTTCCACAAAAGGATTTTAAATTATAATTATTATTATTATTTTTCATGTTATGGCTGTAAAGAAGTCCATATTTGACCCAATGAACATATTTTTGCCCCAAGAGTCCTCAAACAGAAACTTACTATACATATTCATTGACTTCCCTTCTTATTCCCATTAGTAGCCAAAAGTTCCACAAATAAATTTTTTTTATATCTTTTTATTTTATTTTTTTTTTTATTTTTTTTTTACATGTTATGGCTGTACAGAAGTCGATATTTGACCTACTGAACATATTTTTGGCCCAAGAGTTCTTAAACACTAACTTACTATACATACTCATTGACTTCCCTTCTGATTCCCATTACTAGCCAATAGTTCCACAAAATGTTTTTTTTAGAGTTTTTTTTAATGTTTTTTGGTTTTTTTTTTTACCTTATGGCTGTACAGAAGTCCATACTTGACCTACTGAACATATTTTTGGCCCAAAAGTCCTTAAACACTAACTTACTATACATCCCCCTATACACTCACTGACTTCCCTTATGATTCCATTTCTATCCAAAAGTTCCACAAAAGGTTTTTAAATTATTATTATTATTATTTTTTTTTTACATGTTATGGCTGTACAGAAGTCCATATTTGACCTACTGAATATATTTTTGGCCCAAGAGTCCTTAAAAACTAACTTACTATACATATTCTTTGACTTCTCTTCTGATTCACATTAGTAGCCAAAGGTTCCACAAAAAGTTTTTTTAAAGTTTTTTTGTTTTTATATATATATATATTTTTCTTAAGTGTTATAGCTGTACAGAAGTCCATATTTGACCTACTGGACATTTTTTTGGCCCAAGAGTCCTTAAACACTAACTTTCTATACATACTCATTGACTTCCCTTCTAATTCCCATTATTAGCCAAAAGTTCCACAAAAGGTTTTTAAATTATTATTATTATTATTTTTTTTTTTTTTTAAATGTTATGGCTGTACAGAAGTCCATATTTGTCCTACTGAATATATTTGTGGCCCAAGAGTCCTTAAACACTAACTTACTATACATTCTCATTGACATCCCTTCTGAGTCACATTAGTATCCAAAAGTTCCACAAAAGGTTTTTTAAAAGTTTTTTTTTTTTCTTACGTTTTATGGCTGTACAGAAGTCTATATTTGAACGAATTAAATTTTGTTCGCCCAAGAGTCCTTAAACACTAACTTTTTTTTTTTCTTTTACAGAAGTCTATACTTGGCCTACTAAATATATATTTTTGGCCCAAGAGTCCTTAAACACTAACTAACTATACATATTCATTGATTTCTCTTCTGATTCTCATTAGTAGCCAAAAGTTCCACAAAAGGCTTTTTAAAAGTTTTTTTGATGTTTTTTTTTTCTTACGTGTTATGGCTGTACAAAAGTCTACTTTTGAACTAATGAAATTTTGTTGGCCCAAGAGTCCTTAAACACTAACTTACTAGACATATTCATTGACTTCCCTTCTGATTCCCATTATTAGCCAAAAGTGCCACAAAAGGTTTTGAAATAATAATAATTATTATTATTTTTCATGTTATGGCTGTACAGAAGTCCATATTTGACCCAATGAACATATTTTTGCCCCAAGAGTCCTCAAATACTAACTTACTATACATATTCATTGACTTCCCTTCTGATTTCCATTAGTAGCCAAAAGTGCCACAAAAGTTTTTTTTAATGGTTTTGCAATGTTATTTTGTTCTGTGTTTGTACATGTTATGGCTGTACAGAAGTCCATGTTTGACCTAATGAACATATTTTTGGCCCAAAAGTCCTTAAACTAACTTACTAACATACTTTTTGACTTCCCTTCTGATTCCCATTATTAGCCAAAAGTTCCACAAAAGGTTTTTAAATAATAATAATAATTATTATTTTTCATGTTATGGCTGTACAGAAGTCGATATTTGACCTACTGAACATATTTTTGGCCCAAGAGTTCTTAAACACTAACTTACTATACATACTCATTGACTTCCCTTCTGATTCCCATTACTAGCCAATAGTTCCACAAAAGTTTTTTTAAAAAGTTTTTTTAATGTTTTTTTGGGGTTTTTTTTACCTTATGGCTGTACAGAAGTCCATACTTGACCTACTGAACATATTATTGGCCCAAAAGTCCTTAAATACTAACTTACTAGACATACTAACTGACTTCCCTTCTGATTCCATTACTATCCAAAAGTTCCACAAAACGTTTTTTTTAAGGATTTTTTAAAGTTTTTTTTTTTTTTTGCATTTTATGGCTGTACAGAAGTCCATTTTTGACCTAATGAACATATTTTTGGCCCAAGAGTCTTTAAACACTAACTTACCATATATATTCTTTGACTTCTCTTCTGATTCCCATTAGTAGCCAAAAGTTCTACAAAAGTTTTTTTAAGGGTTTTGAAAGGTTTTTTTTGTTGTTTTTTTTACGTTATGGCTGTACAGAAGTCCATATTTGACTCCCATTACTAGCCAAAAGTACCACAAAAGGTTTTTAAATTATTATTATTATTTTCTGTTTTACCTGTTATTGCTGTACAGAAGTCCATATTTGACCTACTGGAGATTTTTTTTGGCCCCAGAGTCCTTAAACACTAATTTATTATACATACTCATTGACTTCCCTTCTGATTCCTATTAGTAGCCAAAAGTTCCACAAAAGGTTTTTTTAATGGTTTTGTAATGTTTTATTGTTCTGTGTTTGTATATGTTATGGTTGTACAGAAGTCCATATTTGACCTAATGAACATATTTTTGGCCCAAGAGTCCTTAAACACTAACTTACTATACATATTCCTTGACTTCCCTTCTGATTCCCATTATTAGCCAAAAGTTCCACAAAAGGATTTTAAATTATTATTATTATAATTTTTTTTTTTACATGTTATGGCTGTACAGAAGTCCATATTTGACCTACTGAATATATTTTTGGCCCAAGAGTCCTTAAAAACTAACTTACTATACATATTCTTTGACTTCTCTTCTGATTCACATTAGTAGCCAAAGGTTCCACAAAAAGTTTTTTTAAAATTTTTTTGTTTTTATATATATATATTTTTTTCTTAAGTGTTATAGCTGTACAGAAGTCCATATTTGACCTACTGGACATTTTTTTGGCCCAAGAGTCCTTAAACACTAACTTTCTATACATACTCATTGACTTCCCTTCTAATTCCCATTATTAGCCAAAAGTTCCACAAAAGGTTTTTAAATTATTATTATTATTATTATTTTTTTTTTTTAAATGTTATGGCTGTACAGAAGTCCATATTTGACCTACTGAATATATTTGTGGCCCAAGAGTCCTTAAACACTAACTTACTATACATTCTCATTGACAACCCTTTCTGAGTCCCATTAGTAGCCAAAAGTTCCACAAAAGGTTTTTTAAAAGTTTTTTTTTTTTCTTACGTTTTATGGCTGTACAGAAGTCTATATTTGAACGAATTAAATTTTGTTCGCCCAAGAGTCCTTGAACACTAACTTTTTTTTTTTCTTTTACAGAAGTCTATACTTGGCCTACTAAATATATATTTTTGGCCCAAGAGTCCTTAAACACTAACTAACTATACATATTCATTGATTTCTCTTCTGATTCCCATTAGTAGCCAAAAGTTCCACAAAAGGATTTTAAATTATAATTATTATTATTATTTTTCATGTTATGGCTGTAAAGAAGTCCATATTTGACCCAATGAACATATTTTTGCCCCAAGAGTCCTCAAACAGAAACTTACTATACATATTCATTGACTTCCCTTCTTATTCCCATTAGTAGCCAAAAGTTCCACAAATAAATTTTTTTTATATCTTTTTATTTTATTTTTTTTTTTATTTTTTTTTTACATGTTATGGCTGTACAGAAGTCGATATTTGACCTACTGAACATATTTTTGGCCCAAGAGTTCTTAAACACTAACTTACTATACATACTCATTGACTTCCCTTCTGATTCCCATTACTAGCCAATAGTTCCACAAAATGTTTTTTTTAGAGTTTTTTTTAATGTTTTTTGGTTTTTTTTTTTACCTTATGGCTGTACAGAAGTCCATACTTGACCTACTGAACATATTTTTGGCCCAAAAGTCCTTAAACACTAACTTACTATACATCCCCCTATACACTCACTGACTTCCCTTATGATTCCATTTCTATCCAAAAGTTCCACAAAAGGTTTTTAAATTATTATTATTATTATTATTTTTTTTACATGTTATGGCTGTACAGAAGTCCATATTTGACCTACTGAATATATTTTTGGCCCAAGAGTCCTTAAAAACTAACTTACTATACATATTCTTTGACTTCTCTTCTGATTCACATTAGTAGCCAAAGGTTCCACAAAAAGTTTTTTTAAAGTTTTTTTGTTTTTATATATATATATATTTTTCTTAAGTGTTATAGCTGTACAGAAGTCCATATTTGACCTACTGGACATTTTTTTGGCCCAAGAGTCCTTAAACACTAACTTTCTATACATACTCATTGACTTCCCTTCTAATTCCCATTATTAGCCAAAAGTTCCACAAAAGGTTTTTAAATTATTATTATTATTATTTTTTTTTTTTTTTTAAATGTTATGGCTGTACAGAAGTCCATATTTGTCCTACTGAATATATTTGTGGCCCAAGAGTCCTTAAACACTAACTTACTATACATTCTCATTGACATCCCTTCTGAGTCACATTAGTATCCAAAAGTTCCACAAAAGGTTTTTTAAAAGTTTTTTTTTTTTCTTACGTTTTATGGCTGTACAGAAGTCTATATTTGAACGAATTAAATTTTGTTCGCCCAAGAGTCCTTAAACACTAACTTTTTTTTTTTCTTTTACAGAAGTCTATACTTGGCCTACTAAATATATATTTTTGGCCCAAGAGTCCTTAAACACTAACTAACTATACATATTCATTGATTTCTCTTCTGATTCCCATTAGTAGCCAAAAGTTCCACAAAAGGCTTTTTAAAAGTTTTTTTGATGTTTTTTTTTTCTTACGTGTTATGGCTGTACAAAAGTCTACTTTTGAACTAATGAAATTTTGTTGGCCCAAGAGTCCTTAAACACTAACTTACTAGACATATTCATTGACTTCCCTTCTGATTCCCATTATTAGCCAAAAGTGCCACAAAAGGTTTTGAAATAATAATAATTATTATTATTTTTCATGTTATGGCTGTACAGAAGTCCATATTTGACCCAATGAACATATTTTTGCCCCAAGAGTCCTCAAATACTAACTTACTATACATATTCATTGACTTCCCTTCTGATTTCCATTAGTAGCCAAAAGTGCCACAAAAGTTTTTTTTAATGGTTTTGCAATGTTATTTTGTTCTGTGTTTGTACATGTTATGGCTGTACAGAAGTCCATGTTTGACCTAATGAACATATTTTTGGCCCAAAAGTCCTTAAACTAACTTACTAACATACTTTTTGACTTCCCTTCTGATTCCCATTATTAGCCAAAAGTTCCACAAAAGGTTTTTAAATAATAATAATAATTATTATTTTTCATGTTATGGCTGTACAGAAGTCGATATTTGACCTACTGAACATATTTTTGGCCCAAGAGTTCTTAAACACTAACTTACTATACATACTCATTGACTTCCCTTCTGATTCCCATTACTAGCCAATAGTTCCACAAAAGTTTTTTTAAAAAGTTTTTTTAATGTTTTTTTGGTTTTTTTTTTACCTTATGGCTGTACAGAAGTCCATACTTGACCTACTGAACATATTATTGGCCCAAAAGTCCTTAAATACTAACTTACTAGACATACTAACTGACTTCCCTTCTGATTCCATTACTATCCAAAAGTTCCACAAAACGTTTTTTTTAAGGATTTTTTAAAGTTTTTTTTTTTTTTTGCATTTTATGGCTGTACAGAAGTCCATTTTTGACCTAATGAACATATTTTTGGCCCAAGAGTCTTTAAACACTAACTTACCATATATATTCTTTGACTTCTCTTCTGATTCCCATTAGTAGCCAAAAGTTCTACAAAAGTTTTTTTAAGGGTTTTGAAAGGTTTTTTTTGTTGTTTTTTTTACGTTATGGCTGTACAGAAGTCCATATTTGACTCCCATTACTAGCCAAAAGTACCACAAAAGGTTTTTAAATTATTATTATTATTTTCTGTTTTACCTGTTATTGCTGTACAGAAGTCCATATTTGACCTACTGGAGATTTTTTTTGGCCCCAGAGTCCTTAAACACTAATTTATTATACATACTCATTGACTTCCCTTCTGATTCCTATTAGTAGCCAAAAGTTCCACAAAAGGTTTTTTTAATGGTTTTGTAATGTTTTATTGTTCTGTGTTTGTATATGTTATGGTTGTACAGAAGTCCATATTTGACCTAATGAACATATTTTTGGCCCAAGAGTCCTTAAACACTAACTTACTATACATATTCCTTGACTTCCCTTCTGATTCCCATTATTAGCCAAAAGTTCCACAAAAGGATTTTAAATTATTATTATTATTTTTTTTTTTTACATGTTATGGCTGTACAGAAGTTGATATTTGACCTACTGAACATATTTTTGGCCCAAGAGTTCTTAAACACTAACTTACTATACATATTAATTGACTTCCCTTCTGATTTCCATTAGTAACCAAAAGTGCCACAAAAGTTTTTTTAAGGGTTTTGAAAGTTTTTTTTTTTTTTTTTTTTTTTTACAGAAGTCTATACTTGGCCTATTAAATATATATTTTTGGCTCAAGAGTGCTTAAACATTAACTTACTAACATACTCATTGACTTCCCTTCTGATTCCCATTATTAGCTAAAAGGTTTTTAAATTATTATTATTATTTTCAGTTTTACCTCTTTTTGCTGTACAGAAGTCCATATTTGACCTACTGAACATATTTTTGGCCCAAGAGTTCTTAAACACTAACTTACTAACATACTCATTGACTTCCCTTCTGATTCCCATTATTAGCCAATAGTTCCACAAAAGGTTTTTAAATTATTATTATTATTTTTTTTTTTTTTAGATGTTATGGCTGTACAGAAGACCTTATCTGACCTACTGAATATATTTTTGGCCCAAGAGTCCTTAAACACTAACTTTCTATACATACTCATTGACTTCCCTTCTGATTCCCTTTATTAGCCAAAAGTTCCACAAAAGGATTTTAAATTATTATTATTATTATTATTATTATTATTATTTTTTTTTTTTTTTACATGTTATGGCTTTACAGAAGTCGATATTTGACCTACTGAACATATTTTTGGCCCAAGAGTTCTTAAACACTAACTTACTATACATATTCATTGACTTCCCTTCTGATTTCCATTAGTAACCAAAAGTGCCACAAAAGTTTTTTTAAGGGTTTTGAAAGTTTTTTTTTTTTTTTTACAGAAGTCTATACTTGGCCTATTAAATATATATTTTTGGCCCAAGAGTGCTTAAACATTAACTTACTAACATACTCATTGACTTCCCTTCTGATTCCCATTATTAGCTAAAAGTTCCACAAAAGGTTTTTAAATTATTATTATTATTTTCAGTTTTACCTGTTTTTGCTGTACAGAAGTCCATATTTGACCTACTGGACATTTTTTTGGCCCCAGAGTCCTTAAACACTAACTTACTATACATATTCATTGACTTCCCTTCTGATTTCCATTAGTAGCCTAAAGTGCTATAAAAGTTTTTTTAAGGGTTTTGAAAGGTTTTTTTTTTTTTTTACAGAAGTCTATACTTTGCCTACTAAATATATATTTTTGGCCCAAGAGTGCTTAAACACTAACTTACTAACATACTCTTTGACTTCCCTTCTGATTCCCATTATTAGCCAAAAGTTCCACAAAAGGTTTTTAAATTACTATAATTTTTTTTTTTTTTTTTTTACGTTTTGGCTGTACAGAAGTCCATATTTGACCTATTGAATATATTTTTGGCCCAAGAGTCCTTAAACACTAACTTACTATACATATTGACATCCCTTCTGATTCCCATTAGTAGCTAAAAGTTCCACAAAAGGTTTTTTTAATGTTCTTTTAATGTTTTTTTTTCTTACATGTTATGGCTGTATAGAAGTCTATATTTGACCTAATGAATTTTTTTTTGTCCCAAGAGTCCTTAAACACTAACTTACTATACATATTCATTGAATTCCCTTCTGATTTCCATTAGTAGCCAAAAGTTCCACAAAAGTTTTTTTTTTAAAGGTTTTTTAATGTTTTTTTTCTTACATGTTATGGCTGTACAGAAGTCTATATTTGAAATTTTTACAATCCCAAAGTTCCCAAAAAGTTTTTCTAATTATTATTATTATTTTTACATGTTACTGTTGTAGAGAATTCCATATTTGACCTACTGAACATATTTTTGGCCCAAGATTCATTAAACACTAACTTTACTAACATACTCATTGACTTCCCTTCCTTCTGATTCCCATTAGTAGCCAAAAGTTCAACAAAACTTTTTTTTAATGTCTTTTTTATTTATTTATTTATTTTTACATGTTATGGCTGTACAGAAGTCCATATTTGATCTAATGAACACATTTTTGGCCCAAGAGTCCTTAAACACTAACTTACTATACATCCCCCTATACACTCACTGACTTCCCTTATGATTCCATTTCTATCCAAAAGTTCCACAGAAGGTTTTTAAATTATTATTATTATTTTATTTACATGTTTTTTTTGTACAAAAGTCCATATTTGACCTACTTCTGGTCAAAGGCTCTAGAAAAATAGGTCATAATGTTCTACATTTTCGCTCCCATGAGGAGGGAGTTTACAAGAAACGTAATGTTTGAGGGTTCATCGGCAAGAAAGATCCAACATCTCTTCAATGCACAACGAGTTCTTATATGCATTGTAATGCAAAGCACTAATCCCTTCCAAGCAGAGCGATCTTATTCTGGTATGCAATGATTTTGCACGTATCTCTTTAATGCATGAGAATGCAAATGCACGAGTTCTTTGAATGCAATGCAATGCAAAAACTCTAATTGCAATGCAATGTTAAAGCCCTAATCTCTTCAATGCACAACGAGTTTGTGTATGCATTGTAATGCAAAAGCACTTATCTTTTCAATGCACGAGTTCGTGTATGCATTGTAATGCAAAAACACTAATTTCTTCCGAGCAGAGCGATCTTATTCTTGTATGCAATGCAAAAGCACGTATCTATTTAATGCACGAATTCTTGTATGCAAAGAAAACGCACTAATACCTTCATGCACATCGAGTTCTTGAATGTAATGCAATGAAAAAGCACTTATCTCATCAATGCACGACGAGTTCTTTATGCATTGTAATGCAAAAGTAATTATCTCTTCAGTGCAGAAAAAGTTATTGTATGCATTGCAATGCAAAAGCACTAATCTCTTTCTTCCAAGCAGAGCGATCTTATTCTTGTATGCAATGCAAAAGCACGTATCTCTTTAATGCACGAGTTCTTGTATGCAAAGAAAACGCACAATACCTTCATGCACATCGAGTTATTTGATGCAATGCAAAAGCACTAACTTCTTCAATACAGAACGAGTTCTTGTATGCAATGTTAAAGTACTAATCTCTTCAACGCACAATGAGTTTTTATATGCATTGTAATGCAAAATCACTTATCTCTTCGATACACGACGAGTTTTGTATACATTGCAATGCAAAAGCACTAATCTCATTCTTCAAAGCAGAGTGATCTTCTTATTCTTATTCAAGATCTTATTCAATGCACATCGAGTTCTTTGAATGCAATGCAATGCAAAAGCACTAATATCTTCAATGCACAACGAGTTCTTGTATTCAATGTTAAAGCCCTAATCTCTTCAATGCACAGATATATCTTATATGCATTGTATTGCAAAATTACTTATCTCTTCAATGCACGAGTTCTTGTATGCAACGCAAACGCACTAATATATTCAATGCACATCGAGTTCTTGAATGTAATGCAATGCAAACGCACTAATCTATTCAATGCAAAACGAGTTCTTATATGCATTGTAATGCAAAATCAATTATCTCTTCAATGCAGGACGAGTTTTGTATACATTGCAATGCAAAAGCACTAATCTCTTCAATGCACAACGAGTTTGTGTATGCATTGTAATGCAAAAGCACTTATCTCTTCAATACAGAACAAGTAATTGTATGCACTGTAATGCAAAAGCACTAATCTCTTCCAAGCAGAGCGATCTTATTCTTGTATGCAATGCAAAAGCACGTATCTCTTTAATGCACGAGTTCTTGTATGCAAAGAAAACGCACAATACCTTCATGCAAATCGAGTTCTTTGAATGCAATGCAATGCAAAAGCACTAATCTCTTCAATGCACAGAGATTTCTTATATGCATTGTAATGCTAAAGCACCAATCTCTTCAATACAGAACGAGTTCTTATATGCAATGCAATGCAAACGCACTTATCTCTTCAATGCACGAGTTCATGTATGCAATTCAATGCGAAAGACTAATCTCTTTAATGCATAAGATTTCTTATGCATTGTAATGCAAAAGTAATTATCTCTTCAATGCAGAAAAAGTTATTGTATGCATTGCAATGCAAAAGCACCAATCTCTTTCTTCAAAGCAGAGCGATCTTATTCTTGTATGCAATTATTCAATGCACATCGAATTCTTGAATGCAATACAAATGCTTGAATGCAATACAAATGCACTATCCCTTCAATGCACGACGAGTTCTTATATGCAATGCAATGCAAAATCACTTATCTCTTCAATGCACAACGAGTTCATGTATGCAATTCAATGAAAAAGAATAATCTCTTTAATGCATAAGATTACTTATGCATTGTAATGCAAAAGTAATTGTCTCTTCAATGCAGAAAAAGTTATTGTATGCATTGCAATGCAAAAGCACTACTCTCTTTCTTCCAAGCAGAGCGATCTTATTCTTGTATGCCATGCAAAAGCACGTATCTCTTTAATGCACGAGTTCTTGTATGCAAAGAAAACGCACAATGCCTTCATGCACATCGAGTTCTTTGAAAGCAATGCAGTGCAAAAGCACTAACTTCTTCAATGCAGAACGAGTTCTTGTATGCAATGTTAAAGCACTTATCTCTTCAATGTACAATGAGTTTTTATATGCATTGTAATGCAAAATCACTTAGCTCTTCAATGCAAGACAAGTTTTGTATACATTTGCAATGCAAAAGCACTAATCTCTTCAATGCACAACGAGTTCTTATATGCAATGCAATGCAAACGCACTTATCTCTTCAATGCACGAGTTCATGTATGCAATTCAATGCGAAAGACTA
This sequence comes from Rhinogobio ventralis, assembly GCA_039654625.1. NCBI lineage: Eukaryota > Metazoa > Chordata > Actinopteri > Cypriniformes > Gobionidae > Rhinogobio > Rhinogobio ventralis. Next base: position 19,307,822 of record CM077210.1, read on the forward strand.
ATCTCTTTAATGCATAAGATTTCTTATGCATTGTAATGCAAAAGTAATTATCTCTTCAATGCAGAAAAAGTTATTGTATGCATTGCAATGCAAAAGCACTAATCTCTTTCTTCAAAGCAGAGCGATCGTATTCTTGTATGCAATTATTCAATGCACATCGAATTCTTGAATGCAATACAAATGCTTGAATGCAATACAAATGCACTATCGCTTCAATGCACGACGAGTTCTTATATGCAATGCAATGCAAAATCACTTATCTCTTCAATGCACAACGAGTTCATGTATGCAATTCAATGAAAAAGACTAATCTCTTTAATGCATAAGATTACTTATGCATTGTAATGCAAAAGTAATTGTCTCTTCAATGCAGAAAAAGTTATTGTATGCATTGCAATGCAAAAGCACTACTCTCTTTCTTCCAAGCAGAGCGATCTTATTCTTGTATGCAATGCAAAAGCACGTATCTCTTTAATGCACGAGTTCTTGTATGCAAAGAAAACGCACTAATGCTTTTATGCACATCGAGTTCTTTAAATGCAATGCAATGCAAAAGCACGTATCTCTTTAATGCAGAGTTCTTGTATGCAAAGAAAACGCACTAATGCTTTTATGCACATCGAGTTCTTTAAATGCAATGCAATGCAAAAGCACTAATTTCTTCAATGCACGAGTTTTTATATGCATTGTAATGCAAAATCACTTAGCTCTTCAATGCAGGACGAGTTTTGTATACATTGCAATGCAAAAGCACTAATCTCTTCAATGCACAACGAGTTTGTGTATGCATTGTAATGCAAAAGCACTTATCTCTTCAATACAGAACAAGTAATTGTATGCACTGTAATGCAAAAGCACTAATCTCTTCCAAGCAGAGCGATCTTATTCTTGTATGCAATGCAAAAGCACATATCTCTTTAATGCACAAGTTATTGTATGCAAAGAAAACGAACTAATACCTTCATGCAAATCGAGTTCTTTGAATGCAATGCAATGCAAAAGCACTAATCTCTTCAATGCACAGAGATTTCTTATATGCATTGTAATGCTAAAGCACCAATCTCTTCAATACAGAACGAGTTCTTATTTGCAATGCAATGCAAACGCACTTATCTCTTCAATGCACGAGTTCATGTATGCAATTCAATGCGAAAGACTAATCTCTTTAATGCATAAGATTTCTTATGCATTGTAATGCAAAAGTAATTATCTCTTCAATGCAGAAAAAGTTATTGTATGCATTGCAATGCAAAAGCACTAATCTCTTTCTTCAAAGCAGAGCGATCTTATTCTTGTATGCAATTATTCAATGCACATCGAATTCTTGAATGCAATACAAATGCTTGAATGCAATACAAATGCACTATCGCTTCAATGCACGACGAGTTCTTATATGCAATGCAATGCAAAATCACTTATCTCTTCAATGCACAACGAGTTCATGTATGCAATTCAATGAAAAAGAATAATCTCTTTAATGCATAAGATTACTTATGCATTGTAATGCAAAAGTAATTGTCTCTTCAATGCAGAAAAAGTTATTGTATGCATTGCAATGCAAAAGCACTAATCTCTTTCTTCCAAGCAGAGCGATCTTATTCTTGTATGCCATGCAAAAGCACGTATCTCTTTAATGCACGAGTTCTTGTGTGCAAAGAAAACGCACAATGCCTTCATGCACATTGAGTTCTTTGAAAGCAATGCAGTGCAAAAGCACTAACTTCTTCAATGCAGAACGAGTTCTTGTATGCAATGTTAAAGAACTTATCTCTTCAATGTACAATGAGTTTTTATATGCATTGTAATGCAAAATCACTTAGCTCTTCAATGCACGACAAGTTTTGTATACATTTGCAATGCAAAAGCACTAATCTCTTCAATGCACAACGAGTTCTTATATGCAATGCAATGCAAACGCACTTATCTCTTCAATGCACGAGTTCATGTATGCAATTCAATGCGAAAGACTAATCTCTTTAATGCATAAGATTTCTTATGCATTGTAATGCAAAAGTAATTATCTCTTCAATGCAGAAAAAGTTATTGTATGCATTGCAATGCAAAAGCACTAATCTCTTTCTTCAAAGCAGAGCGATCGTATTCTTGTATGCAATTATTCAATGCACATCGAATTCTTGAATGCAATACAAATGCTTGAATGCAATACAAATGCACTATCGCTTCAATGCACGACGAGTTCTTATATGCAATGCAATGCAAAATCACTTATCTCTTCAATGCACAACGAGTTCATGTATGCAATTCAATGAAAAAGACTAATCTCTTTAATGCATAAGATTACTTATGCATTGTAATGCAAAAGTAATTGTCTCTTCAATGCAGAAAAAGTTATTGTATGCATTGCAATGCAAAAGCACTACTCTCTTTCTTCCAAGCAGAGCGATCTTATTCTTGTATGCAATGCAAAAGCACGTATCTCTTTAATGCACGAGTTCTTGTATGCAAAGAAAACGCACTAATGCTTTTATGCACATCGAGTTCTTTAAATGCAATGCAAAAGCACGTATCTCTTTAATGCACGAGTTCTTGTATGCAAAGAAAACGCACTAATGCTTTTATGCACATCGAGTTCTTTAAATGCAATGCAATGCAAAAGCACTAATTTCTTCAATGCACGAGTTTTTATATGCATTGTAATGCAAAATCACTTAGCTCTTCAATGCAGGACGAGTTTTGTATACATTGCAATGCAAAAGCACTAATCTCTTCAATGCACAACGAGTTTGTGTATGCATTGTAATGCAAAAGCACTTATCTCTTCAATACAGAACAAGTAATTGTATGCACTGTAATGCAAAAGCACTAATCTCTTCCAAGCAGAGCGATCTTATTCTTGTATGCAATGCAAAAGCACATATCTCTTTAATGCACAAGTTATTGTATGCAAAGAAAACGAACTAATACCTTCATGCAAATCGAGTTCTTTGAATGCAATGCAATGCAAAAGCACTAATCTCTTCAATGCACAGAGATTTCTTATATGCATTGTAATGCTAAAGCACCAATCTCTTCAATACAGAACGAGTTCTTATATGCAATGCAATGCAAACGCACTTATCTCTTCAATGCACGAGTTCATGTATGCAATTCAATGCGAAAGACTAATCTCTTTAATGCATAAGATTTCTTATGCATTGTAATGCAAAAGTAATTATCTCTTCAATGCAGAAAAAGTTATTGTATGCATTGCAATGCAAAAGCACTAATCTCTTTCTTCAAAGCAGAGCGATCTTATTCTTGTATGCAATTATTCAATGCACATCGAATTCTTGAATGCAATACAAATGCTTGAATGCAATACAAATGCACTATCGCTTCAATGCACGACGAGTTCTTATATGCAATGCAATGCAAAATCACTTATCTCTTCAATGCACAACGAGTTCATGTATGCAATTCAATGAAAAAGAATAATCTCTTTAATGCATAAGATTACTTATGCATTGTAATGCAAAAGTAATTATCTCTTCAATGCAGAAAAAGTTATTGTATGCATTGCAATGCAAAAGCACTAATCTCTTTCTTCAAAGCAGAGCGATCTTATTCTTGTATGCAATGCAAAAGCACGTATCTCTTTAATGCACGAGTTCTTGTATGCAAAGAAAACGCACAATGCTTTCATGCACATCGAGCTCTTTGAATGCAATGCAATGCAAAAGCACTAATTTCTTCAATACAGAACCAGTTCTTGTATGCAATGTTAAAGCACTAATCTTTTCAATGCACAAAGAATTTTGTATGCGATTTTGTATGCAATGCAATACAATTATATGCAATAAACATAACGATTAAGTTAGATCCTGCATGCAATATAACTGCATACATGTTATGTGTTCTCTCTTCAATTTATAACGGAATGAGTTTGTTTGTATACAATGCAACACGTTTATGTTATATTTATTATTCAATGCATGTATGCAGTGCAATGCAACAGCAAGTATGTTATTTAAATGCACAACGGCATTAGTTAGTTCATGTTGCAATGCACTACAACAGCACACATGTTGTGTTTTCTTCAGTGCACAACGGAAAATTCAGTTTTGTAAGCAGAGCAAAACATAACATTTTAAGTGTGTTCCTCACTGGATTACTTTAGTGTAAGCACTAGACATGTCTGACAAAGGGGCCCACACAAGGTTTTCAACTATATATTTTCAAAGACTCCTTCTTATGTTAAATCAACCAGACAGAAGTCCATATTTGACCATCTGAAAAAATGTCTGGCCAAGGGGTCCAACAAGGGTTTTACTATAATATTCTCAAAGTCTCTTTTAGATATTAAATCAGCCATACAGTAGTCCATATTTGACCCACAGAACATATTTCTGGCCCAAGAGCCTTTGATCATGAAATTATTATACATACTCATTGAAGTCCCTTCTGATTCCCCATTTTTGGCCGAAGGGTCCACAAAAGGTTTTTGGCTGTAGAGAAGACCATAATTGACCTATTGAACATATTTTTGACCATAGAGTCCAAGAAAATGAACTTACTATACAAACTCATTGACACCTCTGATTCCCAATTTTGTCCAAAAGGTCCAAAAAGTTTTTTTTTTTAAATAAAATATTCTCATAGACTCCTTCTGATATTAAATCAGCCATACAGTAGGTCCATATTTGACCCACAGAACATATTTCTGCCCAAGAGCCCTAAATCATGAAATTATTATTACTAATTTAGTACTAATTTACCTGTTGAACATATTTTTGACCAAGGAGTCCGAGAAAATGAACTTACTATATATACATCATTGACTTCCCTTCTGATTTCCATTTTTGGGCCGAAGGGTCCAGAAAAGTTTTTCTTTTCTTTTTTCTTTACATGTTATGGCTGCACAGAAGTCCATATTTGACCTACTGAACATACTTACTATACATACTTATTGACTTCCCTTCTGATTCCCATTAGTAGCCAAAAGTTCCACAAAAGTCTTTTTAAGGTTTTCTTGCTTTTTTTTTAAAAAAAATGTACATGTTGTGGCTGTACAGAAGTCTATATATGACCTAATGAACATATTTTTGGCCCAAGAGTCCTTAAACACGAACTTACTATACATATTCGTTGACTTCTCTTCTGATTCCCATTAGTAGCCAAAAATTTCCACAAAAGGTTTTTAAATTATTATTATAATTATTTTTTTACATGTTATGGCTGTACAGAAGTCTATATTTGACCTAATGATTTTTTTTTGGCCCAAGAGTCCTTAAACACTAACTTACTATACATACTCATAGACTTTCCTTCTTATTCACATTAGTAGCCAAAAGTTCCACAAAAGGTTTTAAAATGATTATTATTATTTTTTTTTTACATGTTATGGCTGTACAGAAGTCCATATTTGACCTACTGAACATATTTTTGACCCAAGAGTCCTTAAACACTAACTTATTATACATACTCATTGACTTACCTTCTGATTCCCATTACTAGCCAAATGTTCCATAAAAGGTTTTTAAATTATTATTATTCTTTTTTTTTACATGTTATGGCTGTACAGAAGTCCATATTTTACCCACTGAACATATTTTTGGCCCAAGAGTCCTTAAACACTAACTTATTATACATACTCATTGACTTACCCTCTGATTCCCATTACTAACCAAATGTTCCACAAAAGGTTTTTTTAAAAGGTTTTTTTTAAGGATTTTTTAAAGGTTTTTATTTTTTTTATTTTTTTTTATTTTTTACGTTATTGCTGTACAGAAGTCCATATTTGACCTACTGAACATATTTTTTGCCCAAGAGTCCTAAAACACTAAATTACTATACATACACATTGACTTCCCTTCTGATTCCCATTACTAGCCAAAAGTTCCACAAAAGGATTTTAAATTATTATTATTATTTTATTTGACATGTTATGGCTGTACAGAAGTCCATATTTGACCTACTGAACATATTTTTGGCCCAAGAGACCTTAAACTCTAACTTACAATACATACTCATTGACTTCCCTTCTGAATCCCATTACTATCCAAAAGTTCCACAAAAGGTCTTTAAATTTTTCTAATTTATTTATTTATTTGTTTAATGGCTGTACAGAAGTCCATATTTGACCTACTGAACATATTTTTGGCCCGAGAGTCCTTAAACACTAACTTATTATACATACTCATTGACTTACCTTCTGATTCCCATTACTAATCAAATGTTCCACAAAAGGTTTTTTTAAAAGTTTTTTTTTAAAGGATTTTTTTAAAGGTTTTTATTTATTTTCTTTTTTTTCTTTTTTACGTTATTGCTGTACAGAAGTCCATATTTGACCTACTGAACATATTTTTTGCCCAAGAGTCCTAAAACACTAAATTACTATACATACACATTGACTTCCCTTCTGATTCCCATTACTAGCCAAAAGTTCCACAAAAGGATTTTAAATTATTATTATTATTTTATTTTACATGTTATGGCTGTACAGAAGTCCATATTTGACCTACTGAACATATTTTTGGCCCAAGAGACCTTAAACTCTAACTTACAATACATACTCATTGACTTCCCTTCTGAATCCCATTACTATCCAAAAGTTCCACAAAAGGTCTTTACATTTTTCTAATTTATTTATTTATTTGTTTAATGGCTGTACAGAAGTCCATATTTGACCTACTGAACATATTTTTGGCCCGAGAGTCCTTAAACACTAACTTATTATACATACTCATTGACTTACCTTCTGATTCCCATTACTAGCCAAATGTTCCATAAAAGGTTTTTAAATTATTATTATTCTTTTTTTTACATGTTATGGCTGTACAGAAGTCCATATTTGACCTACTGAACATATTTTTGGCCCAAGAGACCTTAAACTCTAACTTACAATACATACTCATTGACTTCCCTTCTGAATCCCATTACTATCCAAAAGTTCCACAAAAGGTCTTTACATTTTTCTAATTTATTTATTTATTTGTTTAATGGCTGTACAGAAGTCCATATTTGACCTACTGAACATATTTTTGGCCCGAGAGTCCTTAAACACTAACTTATTATACATACTCATTGACTTACCTTCTGATTCCCATTACTAATCAAATGTTCCACAAAAGGTTTTTTTAAAAGGTTTTTTTTTAAGGATTTTTTTAAAGGTTTTTATTTATTTTCTTTTTTTTCTTTTTTACGTTATTGCTGTACAGAAGTCCATATTTGACCTACTGAACATATTTTTTGCCCAAGAGTCCTAAAACACTAAATTACTATACATACACATTGACTTCCCTTCTGATTCCCATTACTAGCCAAAAGTTCCACAAAAGGATTTTAAATTATTATTATTATTTTATTTTACATGTTATGGCTGTACAGAAGTCCATATTTGACCTACTGAACATATTTTTGGCCCAAGAGACCTTAAACTCTAACTTACAATACATACTCATTGACTTCCCTTCTGAATCCCATTACTATCCAAAAGTTCCATAAAAGGTCTTTACATTTTTCTAATTTATTTATTTATTTGTTTAATGGCTGTACAGAAGTCCATATTTGACCTACTGAACATATTTTTGGCCCGAGAGTCCTTAAACACTAACTTATTATACATACTCATTGACTTACCTTCTGATTCCCATTACTAGCCAAATGTTCCATAAAAGGTTTTTAAATTTTTATTATTCTTTTTTTTACATGTTATGGCTGTACAGAAGTCCATATTTTACCCACTTAACATATTTTTGGCCCAAGAGTCCTTAAACACTAACTTATTATACATACTCATTGACTTACCTTCTGATTCCCATTACTAATCAAATGTTCCACAAAAGGTTTTTTTAAAAGTTTTTTTGTTAAGGATTTTTTAAAAGGTTTTTATTTATTTTCTTTTTTTTCTTTTTTACGTTATTGCTGTACAGAAGTCCATATTTGACCTACTGAACATATTTTTTGCCCAAGAGTCCTAAAACACTAAATTACTATACATACACATTGACTTCCCTTCTGATTCCCATTACTAGCCAAAAGTTCCACAAAAGGATTTTAAATTATTATTATTATTTTATTTGACATGTTATGGCTGTACAGAAGTCCATATTTGACCTACTGAACATATTTTTGGCCCAAGAGACCTTAAACTCTAACTTACAATACATACTCATTGACTTCCCTTCTGAATCCCATTACTATCCAAAAGTTCCACAAAAGGTCTTTACATTTTTCTAATTTATTTATTTATTTGTTTAATGGCTGTACAGAAGTCCATATTTGACCTACTGAACATATTTTTGGCCCGAGAGTCCTTAAACACTAACTTATTATACATACTCATTGACTTACCTTCTGATTCCCATTACTAATCAAATGTTCCACAAAAGGTTTTTTTAAAAGTTTTTTTTTTAAGGATTTTTTTAAAGGTTTTTATTTATTTTCTTTTTTTTCTTTTTTACGTTATTGCTGTACAGAAGTCCATATTTGACCTACTGAACATATTTTTTGCCCAAGAGTCCTAAAACACTAAATTACTATACATACACATTGACTTCCCTTCTGATTCCCATTACTAGCCAAAAGTTCCACAAAAGGATTTTAAATTATTATTATTATTTTATTTTACATGTTATGGCTGTACAGAAGTCCATATTTGACCTACTGAACATATTTTTGGCCCAAGAGACCTTAAACTCTAACTTACAATACATACTCATTGACTTCCCTTCTGAATCCCATTACTATCCAAAAGTTCCACAAAAGGTCTTTACATTTTTCTAATTTATTTATTTATTTGTTTAATGGCTGTACAGAAGTCCATATTTGACCTACTGAACATATTTTTGGCCCGAGAGTCCTTAAACACTAACTTATTATACATACTCATTGACTTACCTTCTGATTCCCATTACTAATCAAATGTTCCACAAAAGTTTTTTTTAAAAGTTTTTTTTTTAAGGATTTTTTTAAAGGTTTTTATTTATTTTCTTTTTTTTCTTTTTTACGTTATTGCTGTACAGAAGTCCATATTTGACCTACTGAACATATTTTTTGCCCAAGAGTCCTAAAACACTAAATTACTATACATACACATTGACTTCCCTTCTGATTCCCATTACTAGCCAAAAGTTCCACAAAAGGATTTTAAATTATTATTATTATTTTATTTTACATGTTATGGCTGTACAGAAGTCCATATTTGACCTACTGAACATATTTTTGGCCCAAGAGACCTTAAACTCTAACTTACAATACATACTCATTGACTTCCCTTCTGAATCCCATTACTATCCAAAAGTTCCACAAAAGGTCTTTACATTTTTCTAATTTATTTATTTATTTGTTTAATGGCTGTACAGAAGTCCATATTTGACCTACTGAACATATTTTTGGCCCGAGAGTCCTTAAACACTAACTTATTATACATACTCATTGACTTACCTTCTGATTCCCATTACTAGCCAAATGTTCCATAAAAGGTTTTTAAATTATTATTATTCTTTTTTTTACATGTTATGGCTGTACAGAAGTCCATATTTGACCTACTGAACATATTTTTGGCCCAAGAGACCTTAAACTCTAACTTACAATACATACTCATTGACTTCCCTTCTGAATCCCATTACTATCCAAAAGTTCCACAAAAGGTCTTTACATTTTTCTAATTTATTTATTTATTTGTTTAATGGCTGTACAGAAGTCCATATTTGACCTACTGAACATATTTTTGGCCCGAGAGTCCTTAAACACTAACTTATTATACATACTCATTGACTTACCTTCTGATTCCCATTACTAATCAAATGTTCCACAAAAGGTTTTTTTAAAAGGTTTTTTTTTAAGGATTTTTTTAAAGGTTTTTATTTATTTTCTTTTTTTTCTTTTTTACGTTATTGCTGTACAGAAGTCCATATTTGACCTACTGAACATATTTTTTGCCCAAGAGTCCTAAAACACTAAATTACTATACATACACATTGACTTCCCTTCTGATTCCCATTACTAGCCAAAAGTTCCACAAAAGGATTTTAAATTATTATTATTATTTTATTTTACATGTTATGGCTGTACAGAAGTCCATATTTGACCTACTGAACATATTTTTGGCCCAAGAGACCTTAAACTCTAACTTACAATACATACTCATTGACTTCCCTTCTGAATCCCATTACTATCCAAAAGTTCCATAAAAGGTCTTTACATTTTTCTAATTTATTTATTTATTTGTTTAATGGCTGTACAGAAGTCCATATTTGACCTACTGAACATATTTTTGGCCCGAGAGTCCTTAAACACTAACTTATTATACATACTCATTGACTTACCTTCTGATTCCCATTACTAGCCAAATGTTCCATAAAAGGTTTTTAAATTTTTATTATTCTTTTTTTTACATGTTATGGCTGTACAGAAGTCCATATTTTACCCACTTAACATATTTTTGGCCCAAGAGTCCTTAAACACTAACTTATTATACATACTCATTGACTTACCTTCTGATTCCCATTACTAATCAAATGTTCCACAAAAGGTTTTTTTAAAAGTTTTTTTGTTAAGGATTTTTTAAAAGGTTTTTATTTATTTTCTTTTTTTTCTTTTTTACGTTATTGCTGTACAGAAGTCCATATTTGACCTACTGAACATATTTTTTGCCCAAGAGTCCTAAAACACTAAATTACTATACATACACATTGACTTCCCTTCTGATTCCCATTACTAGCCAAAAGTTCCACAAAAGGATTTTAAATTATTATTATTATTTTATTTGACATGTTATGGCTGTACAGAAGTCCATATTTGACCTACTGAACATATTTTTGGCCCAAGAGACCTTAAACTCTAACTTACAATACATACTCATTGACTTCCCTTCTGAATCCCATTACTATCCAAAAGTTCCACAAAAGGTCTTTACATTTTTCTAATTTATTTATTTATTTGTTTAATGGCTGTACAGAAGTCCATATTTGACCTACTGAACATATTTTTGGCCCGAGAGTCCTTAAACACTAACTTATTATACATACTCATTGACTTACCTTCTGATTCCCATTACTAATCAAATGTTCCACAAAAGGTTTTTTTAAAAGTTTTTTTTTTAAGGATTTTTTTAAAGGTTTTTATTTATTTTCTTTTTTTTCTTTTTTACGTTATTGCTGTACAGAAGTCCATATTTGACCTACTGAACATATTTTTTGCCCAAGAGTCCTAAAACACTAAATTACTATACATACACATTGACTTCCCTTCTGATTCCCATTACTAGCCAAAAGTTCCACAAAAGGATTTTAAATTATTATTATTATTTTATTTTACATGTTATGGCTGTACAGAAGTCCATATTTGACCTACTGAACATATTTTTGGCCCAAGAGACCTTAAACTCTAACTTACAATACATACTCATTGACTTCCCTTCTGAATCCCATTACTATCCAAAAGTTCCACAAAAGGTCTTTACATTTTTCTAATTTATTTATTTATTTGTTTAATGGCTGTACAGAAGTCCATATTTGACCTACTGAACATATTTTTGGCCCGAGAGTCCTTAAACACTAACTTATTATACATACTCATTGACTTACCTTCTGATTCCCATTACTAGCCAAATGTTCCATAAAAGGTTTTTAAATTATTATTATTCTTTTTTTTACATGTTATGGCTGTACAGAAGTCCATATTTGACCTACTGAACATATTTTTGGCCCAAGAGACCTTAAACTCTAACTTACAATACATACTCATTGACTTCCCTTCTGAATCCCATTACTATCCAAAAGTTCCACAAAAGGTCTTTACATTTTTCTAATTTATTTATTTATTTGTTTAATGGCTGTACAGAAGTCCATATTTGACCTACTGAACATATTTTTGGCCCGAGAGTCCTTAAACACTAACTTATTATACATACTCATTGACTTACCTTCTGATTCCCATTACTAATCAAATGTTCCACAAAAGGTTTTTTTAAAAGTTTTTTTTTCAAAGGATTTTTTTAAAGGTTTTTATTTATTTTCTTTTTTTTCTTTTTTACGTTATTGCTGTACAGAAGTCCATATTTGACCTACTGAACATATTTTTTGCCCAAGAGTCCTAAAACACTAAATTACTATACATACACATTGACTTCCCTTCTGATTCCCATTACTAGCCAAAAGTTCCACAAAAGGATTTTAAATTATTATTATTATTTTATTTTACATGTTATGGCTGTACAGAAGTCCATATTTGACCTACTGAACATATTTTTGGCCCAAGAGACCTTAAACTCTAACTTACAATACATACTCATTGACTTCCCTTCTGAATCCCATTACTATCCAAAAGTTCCATAAAAGGTCTTTACATTTTTCTAATTTATTTATTTATTTGTTTAATGGCTGTACAGAAGTCCATATTTGACCTACTGAACATATTTTTGGCCCGAGAGTCCTTAAACACTAACTTATTATACATACTCATTGACTTACCTTCTGATTCCCATTACTAGCCAAATGTTCCATAAAAGGTTTTTAAATTTTTATTATTCTTTTTTTTACATGTTATGGCTGTACAGAAGTCCATATTTTACCCACTTAACATATTTTTGGCCCAAGAGTCCTTAAACACTAACTTATTATACATACTCATTGACTTACCTTCTGATTCCCATTACTAATCAAATGTTCCACAAAAGGTTTTTTTAAAAGTTTTTTTGTTAAGGATTTTTTAAAAGGTTTTTATTTATTTTCTTTTTTTTCTTTTTTACGTTATTGCTGTACAGAAGTCCATATTTGACCTACTGAACATATTTTTTGCCCAAGAGTCCTAAAACACTAAATTACTATACATACACATTGACTTCCCTTCTGATTCCCATTACTAGCCAAAAGTTCCACAAAAGGATTTTAAATTATTATTATTATTTTATTTGACATGTTATGGCTGTACAGAAGTCCATATTTGACCTACTGAACATATTTTTGGCCCAAGAGACCTTAAACTCTAACTTACAATACATACTCATTGACTTCCCTTCTGAATCCCATTACTATCCAAAAGTTCCACAAAAGGTCTTTACATTTTTCTAATTTATTTATTTATTTGTTTAATGGCTGTACAGAAGTCCATATTTGACCTACTGAACATATTTTTGGCCCGAGAGTCCTTAAACACTAACTTATTATACATACTCATTGACTTACCTTCTGATTCCCATTACTAGCCAAATGTTCCATAAAAGGTTTTTAAATTATTATTATTCTTTTTTTTACATGTTATGGCTGTACAGAAGTCCATATTTGACCTACTGAACATATTTTTGGCCCAAGAGACCTTAAACTCTAACTTACAATACATACTCATTGACTTCCCTTCTGAATCCCATTACTATCCAAAAGTTCCACAAAAGGTCTTTACATTTTTCTAATTTATTTATTTATTTGTTTAATGGCTGTACAGAAGTCCATATTTGACCTACTGAACATATTTTTGGCCCGAGAGTCCTTAAACACTAACTTATTATACATACTCATTGACTTACCTTCTGATTCCCATTACTAATCAAATGTTCCACAAAAGGTTTTTTTAAAAGTTTTTTTTTAAAGGATTTTTTTAAAGGTTTTTATTTATTTTCTTTTTTTTCTTTTTTACGTTATTGCTGTACAGAAGTCCATATTTGACCTACTGAACATATTTTTTGCCCAAGAGTCCTAAAACACTAAATTACTATACATACACATTGACTTCCCTTCTGATTCCCATTACTAGCCAAAAGTTCCACAAAAGGATTTTAAATTATTATTATTATTTTATTTGACATGTTATGGCTGTACAGAAGTCCATATTTGACCTACTGAACATATTTTTGGCCCAAGAGACCTTAAACTCTAACTTACAATACATACTCATTGACTTCCCTTCTGAATCCCATTACTATCCAAAAGTTCCACAAAAGGTCTTTACATTTTTCTAATTTATTTATTTATTTGTTTAATGGCTGTACAGAAGTCCATATTTGACCTACTGAACATATTTTTGGCCCGAGAGTCCTTAAACACTAACTTATTATACATACTCATTGACTTACCTTCTGATTCCCATTACTAATCAAATGTTCCACAAAAGGTTTTTTTAAAAGTTTTTTTTTTAAGGATTTTTTTAAAGGTTTTTATTTATTTTCTTTTTTTTCTTTTTTACGTTATTGCTGTACAGAAGTCCATATTTGACCTACTGAACATATTTTTTGCCCAAGAGTCCTAAAACACTAAATTACTATACATACACATTGACTTCCCTTCTGATTCCCATTACTAGCCAAAAGTTCCACAAAAGGATTTTAAATTATTATTATTATTTTATTTTACATGTTATGGCTGTACAGAAGTCCATATTTGACCTACTGAACATATTTTTGGCCCAAGAGACCTTAAACTCTAACTTACAATACATACTCATTGACTTCCCTTCTGAATCCCATTACTATCCAAAAGTTCCACAAAAGGTCTTTACATTTTTCTAATTTATTTATTTATTTGTTTAATGGCTGTACAGAAGTCCATATTTGACCTACTGAACATATTTTTGGCCCGAGAGTCCTTAAACACTAACTTATTATACATACTCATTGACTTACCTTCTGATTCCCATTACTAATCAAATGTTCCACAAAAGGTTTTTTTAAAAGTTTTTTTGTTAAGGATTTTTTTAAAGGTTTTTATTTATTTTCTTTTTTTTCTTTTTTACGTTATTGCTGTACAGAAGTCCATATTTGACCTACTGAACATATTTTTTGCCCAAGAGTCCTAAAACACTAAATTACTATACATACACATTGACTTCCCTTCTGATTCCCATTACTAGCCAAAAGTTCCACAAAAGGATTTTAAATTATTATTATTATTTTATTTGACATGTTATGGCTGTACAGAAGTCCATATTTGACCTACTGAACATATTTTTGGCCCAAGAGACCTTAAACTCTAACTTACAATACATACTCATTGACTTCCCTTCTGAATCCCATTACTATCCAAAAGTTCCACAAAAGGTCTTTACATTTTTCTAATTTATTTATTTATTTGTTTAATGGCTGTACAGAAGTCCATATTTGACCTACTGAACATATTTTTGGCCCGAGAGTCCTTAAACACTAACTTATTATACATACTCATTGACTTACCTTCTGATTCCCATTACTAGCCAAATGTTCGATAAAAGGTTTTTAAATTATTATTATTCTTTTTTTTACATGTTATGGCTGTACAGAAGTCCATATTTGACCTACTGAACATATTTTTGGCCCAAGAGACCTTAAACTCTAACTTACAATACATACTCATTGACTTCCCTTCTGAATCCCATTACTATCCAAAAGTTCCACAAAAGGTCTTTACATTTTTCTAATTTATTTATTTATTTGTTTAATGGCTGTACAGAAGTCCATATTTGACCTACTGAACATATTTTTGGCCCGAGAGTCCTTAAACACTAACTTATTATACATACTCATTGACTTACCTTCTGATTCCCATTACTAATCAAATGTTCCACAAAAGGTTTTTTTAAAAGTTTTTTTTTTAAGGATTTTTTTAAAGGTTTTTATTTATTTTCTTTTTTTTCTTTTTTACGTTATTGCTGTACAGAAGTCCATATTTGACCTACTGAACATATTTTTTGCCCAAGAGTCCTAAAACACTAAATTACTATACATACACATTGACTTCCCTTCTGATTCCCATTACTAGCCAAAAGTTCCACAAAAGGATTTTAAATTATTATTATTATTTTATTTTACATGTTATGGCTGTACAGAAGTCCATATTTGACCTACTGAACATATTTTTGGCCCAAGAGACCTTAAACTCTAACTTACAATACATACTCATTGACTTCCCTTCTGAATCCCATTACTATCCAAAAGTTCCATAAAAGGTCTTTACATTTTTCTAATTTATTTATTTATTTGTTTAATGGCTGTACAGAAGTCCATATTTGACCTACTGAACATATTTTTGGCCCGAGAGTCCTTAAACACTAACTTATTATACATACTCATTGACTTACCTTCTGATTCCCATTACTAGCCAAATGTTCCATAAAAGGTTTTTAAATTTTTATTATTCTTTTTTTTACATGTTATGGCTGTACAGAAGTCCATATTTTACCCACTTAACATATTTTTGGCCCAAGAGTCCTTAAACACTAACTTATTATACATACTCATTGACTTACCTTCTGATTCCCATTACTAATCAAATGTTCCACAAAAGGTTTTTTTAAAAGTTTTTTTGTTAAGGATTTTTTAAAAGGTTTTTATTTATTTTCTTTTTTTTCTTTTTTACGTTATTGCTGTACAGAAGTCCATATTTGACCTACTGAACATATTTTTTGCCCAAGAGTCCTAAAACACTAAATTACTATACATACACATTGACTTCCCTTCTGATTCCCATTACTAGCCAAAAGTTCCACAAAAGGATTTTAAATTATTATTATTATTTTATTTGACATGTTATGGCTGTACAGAAGTCCATATTTGACCTACTGAACATATTTTTGGCCCAAGAGACCTTAAACTCTAACTTACAATACATACTCATTGACTTCCCTTCTGAATCCCATTACTATCCAAAAGTTCCACAAAAGGTCTTTACATTTTTCTAATTTATTTATTTATTTGTTTAATGGCTGTACAGAAGTCCATATTTGACCTACTGAACATATTTTTGGCCCGAGAGTCCTTAAACACTAACTTATTATACATACTCATTGACTTACCTTCTGATTCCCATTACTAATCAAATGTTCCACAAAAGGTTTTTTTAAAAGTTTTTTTTTTAAGGATTTTTTTAAAGGTTTTTATTTATTTTCTTTTTTTTCTTTTTTACGTTATTGCTGTACAGAAGTCCATATTTGACCTACTGAACATATTTTTTGCCCAAGAGTCCTAAAACACTAAATTACTATACATACACATTGACTTCCCTTCTGATTCCCATTACTAGCCAAAAGTTCCACAAAAGGATTTTAAATTATTATTATTATTTTATTTGACATGTTATGGCTGTACAGAAGTCCATATTTGACCTACTGAACATATTTTTGGCCCAAGAGACCTTAAACTCTAACTTACAATACATACTCATTGACTTCCCTTCTGAATCCCATTACTATCCAAAAGTTCCACAAAAGGTCTTTACATTTTTCTAATTTATTTATTTATTTGTTTAATGGCTGTACAGAAGTCCATATTTGACCTACTGAACATATTTTTGGCCCGAGAGTCCTTAAACACTAACTTATTATACATACTCATTGACTTACCTTCTGATTCCCATTACTAGCCAAATGTTCGATAAAAGGTTTTTAAATTATTATTATTCTTTTTTTTACATGTTATGGCTGTACAGAAGTCCATATTTGACCTACTGAACATATTTTTGGCCCAAGAGACCTTAAACTCTAACTTACAATACATACTCATTGACTTCCCTTCTGAATCCCATTACTATCCAAAAGTTCCACAAAAGGTCTTTACATTTTTCTAATTTATTTATTTATTTGTTTAATGGCTGTACAGAAGTCCATATTTGACCTACTGAACATATTTTTGGCCCGAGAGTCCTTAAACACTAACTTATTATACATACTCATTGACTTACCTTCTGATTCCCATTACTAATCAAATGTTCCACAAAAGGTTTTTTTAAAAGTTTTTTTTTTAAGGATTTTTTTAAAGGTTTTTATTTATTTTCTTTTTTTTCTTTTTTACGTTATTGCTGTACAGAAGTCCATATTTGACCTACTGAACATATTTTTTGCCCAAGAGTCCTAAAACACTAAATTACTATACATACACATTGACTTCCCTTCTGATTCCCATTACTAGCCAAAAGTTCCACAAAAGGATTTTAAATTATTATTATTATTTTATTTTACATGTTATGGCTGTACAGAAGTCCATATTTGACCTACTGAACATATTTTTGGCCCAAGAGACCTTAAACTCTAACTTACAATACATACTCATTGACTTCCCTTCTGAATCCCATTACTATCCAAAAGTTCCATAAAAGGTCTTTACATTTTTCTAATTTATTTATTTATTTGTTTAATGGCTGTACAGAAGTCCATATTTGACCTACTGAACATATTTTTGGCCCGAGAGTCCTTAAACACTAACTTATTATACATACTCATTGACTTACCTTCTGATTCCCATTACTAGCCAAATGTTCCATAAAAGGTTTTTAAATTTTTATTATTCTTTTTTTTACATGTTATGGCTGTACAGAAGTCCATATTTTACCCACTTAACATATTTTTGGCCCAAGAGTCCTTAAACACTAACTTATTATACATACTCATTGACTTACCTTCTGATTCCCATTACTAATCAAATGTTCCACAAAAGGTTTTTTTAAAAGTTTTTTTGTTAAGGATTTTTTAAAAGGTTTTTATTTATTTTCTTTTTTTTCTTTTTTACGTTATTGCTGTACAGAAGTCCATATTTGACCTACTGAACATATTTTTTGCCCAAGAGTCCTAAAACACTAAATTACTATACATACACATTGACTTCCCTTCTGATTCCCATTACTAGCCAAAAGTTCCACAAAAGGATTTTAAATTATTATTATTATTTTATTTGACATGTTATGGCTGTACAGAAGTCCATATTTGACCTACTGAACATATTTTTGGCCCAAGAGACCTTAAACTCTAACTTACAATACATACTCATTGACTTCCCTTCTGAATCCCATTACTATCCAAAAGTTCCACAAAAGGTCTTTACATTTTTCTAATTTATTTATTTATTTGTTTAATGGCTGTACAGAAGTCCATATTTGACCTACTGAACATATTTTTGGCCCGAGAGTCCTTAAACACTAACTTATTATACATACTCATTGACTTACCTTCTGATTCCCATTACTAGCCAAATGTTCCATAAAAGGTTTTTAAATTATTATTATTCTTTTTTTTACATGTTATGGCTGTACAGAAGTCCATATTTGACCTACTGAACATATTTTTGGCCCAAGAGACCTTAAACTCTAACTTACAATACATACTCATTGACTTCCCTTCTGAATCCCATTACTATCCAAAAGTTCCACAAAAGGTCTTTACATTTTTCTAATTTATTTATTTATTTGTTTAATGGCTGTACAGAAGTCCATATTTGACCTACTGAACATATTTTTGGCCCGAGAGTCCTTAAACACTAACTTATTATACATACTCATTGACTTACCTTCTGATTCCCATTACTAATCAAATGTTCCAAAAAAGGTTTTTTTAAAAGTTTTTTTTTAAGGATTTTTTTAAAGGTTTTTATTTATTTTCTTTTTTTTCTTTTTTACGTTATTGCTGTACAGAAGTCCATATTTGACCTACTGAACATATTTTTTGCCCAAGAGTCCTAAAACACTAAATTACTATACATACACATTGACTTCCCTTCTGATTCCCATTACTAGCCAAAAGTTCCACAAAAGGATTTTAAATTATTATTATTATTTTATTTTACATGTTATGGCTGTACAGAAGTCCATATTTGACCTACTGAACATATTTTTGGCCCAAGAGACCTTAAACTCTAACTTACAATACATACTCATTGACTTCCCTTCTGAATCCCATTACTATCCAAAAGTTCCATAAAAGGTCTTTACATTTTTCTAATTTATTTATTTATTTGTTTAATGGCTGTACAGAAGTCCATATTTGACCTACTGAACATATTTTTGGCCCGAGAGTCCTTAAACACTAACTTATTATACATACTCATTGACTTACCTTCTGATTCCCATTACTAGCCAAATGTTCCATAAAAGGTTTTTAAATTTTTATTATTCTTTTTTTTACATGTTATGGCTGTACAGAAGTCCATATTTTACCCACTTAACATATTTTTGGCCCAAGACTCCTTAAACACTAACTTATTATACATACTCATTGACTTACCTTCTGATTCCCATTACTAATCAAATGTTCCACAAAAGGTTTTTTTAAAAGTTTTTTTGTTAAGGATTTTTTAAAAGGTTTTTATTTATTTTCTTTTTTTTCTTTTTTACGTTATTGCTGTACAGAAGTCCATATTTGACCTACTGAACATATTTTTTGCCCAAGAGTCCTAAAACACTAAATTACTATACATACACATTGACTTCCCTTCTGATTCCCATTACTAGCCAAAAGTTCCACAAAAGGATTTTAAATTATTATTATTATTTTATTTGACATGTTATGGCTGTACAGAAGTCCATATTTGACCTACTGAACATATTTTTGGCCCAAGAGACCTTAAACTCTAACTTACAATACATACTCATTGACTTCCCTTCTGAATCCCATTACTATCCAAAAGTTCCACAAAAGGTCTTTACATTTTTCTAATTTATTTATTTATTTGTTTAATGGCTGTACAGAAGTCCATATTTGACCTACTGAACATATTTTTGGCCCGAGAGTCCTTAAACACTAACTTATTATACATACTCATTGACTTACCTTCTGATTCCCATTACTAGCCAAATGTTCCATAAAAGGTTTTTAAATTATTATTATTCTTTTTTTTACATGTTATGGCTGTACAGAAGTCCATATTTGACCTACTGAACATATTTTTGGCCCAAGAGACCTTAAACTCTAACTTACAATACATACTCATTGACTTCCCTTCTGAATCCCATTACTATCCAAAAGTTCCACAAAAGGTCTTTACATTTTTCTAATTTATTTATTTATTTGTTTAATGGCTGTACAGAAGTCCATATTTGACCTACTGAACATATTTTTGGCCCGAGAGTCCTTAAACACTAACTTATTATACATACTCATTGACTTACCTTCTGATTCCCATTACTAATCAAATGTTCCACAAAAGGTTTTTTTAAAAGTTTTTTTTTTAAGGATTTTTTTAAAGGTTTTTATTTATTTTCTTTTTTTTCTTTTTTACGTTATTGCTGTACAGAAGTCCATATTTGACCTACTGAACATATTTTTTGCCCAAGAGTCCTAAAACACTAAATTACTATACATACACATTGACTTCCCTTCTGATTCCCATTACTAGCCAAAAGTTCCACAAAAGGATTTTAAATTATTATTATTATTTTATTTGACATGTTATGGCTGTACAGAAGTCCATATTTGACCTACTGAACATATTTTTGGCCCAAGAGACCTTAAACTCTAACTTACAATACATACTCATTGACTTCCCTTCTGAATCCCATTACTATCCAAAAGTTCCACAAAAGGTCTTTACATTTTTCTAATTTATTTATTTATTTGTTTAATGGCTGTACAGAAGTCCATATTTGACCTACTGAACATATTTTTGGCCCGAGAGTCCTTAAACACTAACTTATTATACATACTCATTGACTTACCTTCTGATTCCCATTACTAATCAAATGTTCCACAAAAGGTTTTTTTAAAAGTTTTTTTTTTAAGGATTTTTTTAAAGGTTTTTATTTATTTTCTTTTTTTTCTTTTTTACGTTATTGCTGTACAGAAGTCCATATTTGACCTACTGAACATATTTTTTGCCCAAGAGTCCTAAAACACTAAATTACTATACATACACATTGACTTCCCTTCTGATTCCCATTACTAGCCAAAAGTTCCACAAAAGGATTTTAAATTATTATTATTATTTTATTTTACATGTTATGGCTGTACAGAAGTCCATATTTGACCTACTGAACATATTTTTGGCCCAAGAGACCTTAAACTCTAACTTACAATACATACTCATTGACTTCCCTTCTGAATCCCATTACTATCCAAAAGTTCCACAAAAGGTCTTTACATTTTTCTAATTTATTTATTTATTTGTTTAATGGCTGTACAGAAGTCCATATTTGACCTACTGAACATATTTTTGGCCCGAGAGTCCTTAAACACTAACTTATTATACATACTCATTGACTTACCTTCTGATTCCCATTACTAATCAAATGTTCCACAAAAGGTTTTTTTAAAAGTTTTTTTTTTAAGGATTTTTTTAAAGGTTTTTATTTATTTTCTTTTTTTTCTTTTTTACGTTATTGCTGTACAGAAGTCCATATTTGACCTACTGAACATATTTTTTGCCCAAGAGTCCTAAAACACTAAATTACTATACATACACATTGACTTCCCTTCTGATTCCCATTACTAGCCAAAAGTTCCACAAAAGGATTTTAAATTATTATTATTATTTTATTTTACATGTTATGGCTGTACAGAAGTCCATATTTGACCTACTGAACATATTTTTGGCCCAAGAGACCTTAAACTCTAACTTACAATACATACTCATTGACTTCCCTTCTGAATCCCATTACTATCCAAAAGTTCCACAAAAGGTCTTTACATTTTTCTAATTTATTTATTTATTTGTTTAATGGCTGTACAGAAGTCCATATTTGACCTACTGAACATATTTTTGGCCCGAGAGTCCTTAAACACTAACTTATTATACATACTCATTGACTTACCTTCTGATTCCCATTACTAGCCAAATGTTCCATAAAAGGTTTTTAAATTATTATTATTCTTTTTTTTACATGTTATGGCTGTACAGAAGTCCATATTTGACCTACTGAACATATTTTTGGCCCAAGAGACCTTAAACTCTAACTTACAATACATACTCATTGACTTCCCTTCTGAATCCCATTACTATCCAAAAGTTCCACAAAAGGTCTTTACATTTTTCTAATTTATTTATTTATTTGTTTAATGGCTGTACAGAAGTCCATATTTGACCTACTGAACATATTTTTGGCCCGAGAGTCCTTAAACACTAACTTATTATACATACTCATTGACTTACCTTCTGATTCCCATTACTAATCAAATGTTCCACAAAAGGTTTTTTTAAAAGTTTTTTTTTTAAGGATTTTTTTAAAGGTTTTTATTTATTTTCTTTTTTTTCTTTTTTACGTTATTGCTGTACAGAAGTCCATATTTGACCTACTGAACATATTTTTTGCCCAAGAGTCCTAAAACACTAAATTACTATACATACACATTGACTTCCCTTCTGATTCCCATTACTAGCCAAAAGTTCCACAAAAGGATTTTAAATTATTATTATTATTTTATTTTACATGTTATGGCTGTACAGAAGTCCATATTTGACCTACTGAACATATTTTTGGCCCAAGAGACCTTAAACTCTAACTTACAATACATACTCATTGACTTCCCTTCTGAATCCCATTACTATCCAAAAGTTCCATAAAAGGTCTTTACATTTTTCTAATTTATTTATTTATTTGTTTAATGGCTGTACAGAAGTCCATATTTGACCTACTGAACATATTTTTGGCCCGAGAGTCCTTAAACACTAACTTATTATACATACTCATTGACTTACCTTCTGATTCCCATTACTAGCCAAATGTTCCATAAAAGGTTTTTAAATTTTTATTATTCTTTTTTTTACATGTTATGGCTGTACAGAAGTCCATATTTTACCCACTTAACATATTTTTGGCCCAAGAGTCCTTAAACACTAACTTATTATACATACTCATTGACTTACCTTCTGATTCCCATTACTAATCAAATGTTCCACAAAAGGTTTTTTTAAAAGTTTTTTTGTTAAGGATTTTTTAAAAGGTTTTTATTTATTTTCTTTTTTTTCTTTTTTACGTTATTGCTGTACAGAAGTCCATATTTGACCTACTGAACATATTTTTTGCCCAAGAGTCCTAAAACACTAAATTACTATACATACACATTGACTTCCCTTCTGATTCCCATTACTAGCCAAAAGTTCCACAAAAGGATTTTAAATTATTATTATTATTTTATTTGACATGTTATGGCTGTACAGAAGTCCATATTTGACCTACTGAACATATTTTTGGCCCAAGAGACCTTAAACTCTAACTTACAATACATACTCATTGACTTCCCTTCTGAATCCCATTACTATCCAAAAGTTCCACAAAAGGTCTTTACATTTTTCTAATTTATTTATTTATTTGTTTAATGGCTGTACAGAAGTCCATATTTGACCTACTGAACATATTTTTGGCCCGAGAGTCCTTAAACACTAACTTATTATACATACTCATTGACTTACCTTCTGATTCCCATTACTAGCCAAATGTTCCATAAAAGGTTTTTAAATTATTATTATTCTTTTTTTTACATGTTATGGCTGTACAGAAGTCCATATTTGACCTACTGAACATATTTTTGGCCCAAGAGACCTTAAACTCTAACTTACAATACATACTCATTGACTTCCCTTCTGAATCCCATTACTATCCAAAAGTTCCACAAAAGGTCTTTACATTTTTCTAATTTATTTATTTATTTGTTTAATGGCTGTACAGAAGTCCATATTTGACCTACTGAACATATTTTTGGCCCGAGAGTCCTTAAACACTAACTTATTATACATACTCATTGACTTACCTTCTGATTCCCATTACTAATCAAATGTTCCACAAAAGGTTTTTTTAAAAGTTTTTTTTTCAAAGGATTTTTTTAAAGGTTTTTATTTATTTAATTTATTTATTTATTTGTTTAATGGCTGTACAGAAGTCCATATTTGACCTACTGAACATATTTTTGGCCCGAGAGTCCTTAAACACTAACTTATTATACATACTCATTGACTTACCTTCTGATTCCCATTACTAATCAAATGTTCCACAAAAGGTTTTTTTAAAAGTTTTTTTTTTAAGGATTTTTTTAAAGGTTTTTATTTATTTTCTTTTTTTTCTTTTTTACGTTATTGCTGTACAGAAGTCCATATTTGACCTACTGAACATATTTTTTGCCCAAGAGTCCTAAAACACTAAATTACTATACATACACATTGACTTCCCTTCTGATTCCCATTACTAGCCAAAAGTTCCACAAAAGGATTTTAAATTATTATTATTATTTTATTTTACATGTTATGGCTGTACAGAAGTCCATATTTGACCTACTGAACATATTTTTGGCCCAAGAGACCTTAAACTCTAACTTACAATACATACTCATTGACTTCCCTTCTGAATCCCATTACTATCCAAAAGTTCCACAAAAGGTCTTTACATTTTTCTAATTTATTTATTTATTTGTTTAATGGCTGTACAGAAGTCCATATTTGACCTACTGAACATATTTTTGGCCCGAGAGTCCTTAAACACTAACTTATTATACATACTCATTGACTTACCTTCTGATTCCCATTACTAATCAAATGTTCCACAAAAGGTTTTTTTAAAAGTTTTTTTTTTAAGGATTTTTTTAAAGGTTTTTATTTATTTTCTTTTTTTTCTTTTTTACGTTATTGCTGTACAGAAGTCCATATTTGACCTACTGAACATATTTTTTGCCCAAGAGTCCTAAAACACTAAATTACTATACATACACATTGACTTCCCTTCTGATTCCCATTACTAGCCAAAAGTTCCACAAAAGGATTTTAAATTATTATTATTATTTTATTTGACATGTTATGGCTGTACAGAAGTCCATATTTGACCTACTGAACATATTTTTGGCCCAAGAGACCTTAAACTCTAACTTACAATACATACTCATTGACTTCCCTTCTGAATCCCATTACTATCCAAAAGTTCCACAAAAGGTCTTTACATTTTTCTAATTTATTTATTTATTTGTTTAATGGCTGTACAGAAGTCCATATTTGACCTACTGAACATATTTTTGGCCCGAGAGTCCTTAAACACTAACTTATTATACATACTCATTGACTTACCTTCTGATTCCCATTACTAGCCAAATGTTCGATAAAAGGTTTTTAAATTATTATTATTCTTTTTTTTACATGTTATGGCTGTACAGAAGTCCATATTTGACCTACTGAACATATTTTTGGCCCAAGAGACCTTAAACTCTAACTTACAATACATACTCATTGACTTCCCTTCTGAATCCCATTACTATCCAAAAGTTCCACAAAAGGTCTTTACATTTTTCTAATTTATTTATTTATTTGTTTAATGGCTGTACAGAAGTCCATATTTGAAATACTGAACATATTTTTGGCCCGAGAGTCCTTAAACACTAACTTATTATACATACTCATTGACTTACCTTCTGATTCCCATTACTAATCAAATGTTCCACAAAAGGTTTTTTTAAAAGTTTTTTTTTTAAGGATTTTTTTAAAGGTTTTTATTTATTTTCTTTTTTTTCTTTTTTACGTTATTGCTGTACAGAAGTCCATATTTGACCTACTGAACATATTTTTTGCCCAAGAGTCCTAAAACACTAAATTACTATACATACACATTGACTTCCCTTCTGATTCCCATTACTAGCCAAAAGTTCCACAAAAGGATTTTAAATTATTATTATTATTTTATTTTACATGTTATGGCTGTACAGAAGTCCATATTTGACCTACTGAACATATTTTTGGCCCAAGAGACCTTAAACTCTAACTTACAATACATACTCATTGACTTCCCTTCTGAATCCCATTACTATCCAAAAGTTCCATAAAAGGTCTTTACATTTTTCTAATTTATTTATTTATTTGTTTAATGGCTGTACAGAAGTCCATATTTGACCTACTGAACATATTTTTGGCCCGAGAGTCCTTAAACACTAACTTATTATACATACTCATTGACTTACCTTCTGATTCCCATTACTAGCCAAATGTTCCATAAAAGGTTTTTAAATTTTTATTATTCTTTTTTTTACATGTTATGGCTGTACAGAAGTCCATATTTTACCCACTTAACATATTTTTGGCCCGAGAGTCCTTAAACACTAACTTATTATACATACTCATTGACTTACCTTCTGATTCCCATTACTAATCAAATGTTCCACAAAAGGTTTTTTTTAAAGTTTTTTTGTTAAGGATTTTTTAAAAGGTTTTTATTTATTTTCTTTTTTTTCTTTTTTACGTTATTGCTGTACAGAAGTCCATATTTGACCTACTGAACATATTTTTGGCCCGAGAGTCCTTAAACACTAACTTATTATACATACTCATTGACTTACCTTCTGATTCCCATTACTAGCCAAATGTTCGATAAAAGGTTTTTAAATTATTATTATTCTTTTTTTTACATGTTATGGCTGTACAGAAGTCCATATTTGACCTACTGAACATATTTTTGGCCCAAGAGACCTTAAACTCTAACTTACAATACATACTCATTGACTTCCCTTCTGAATCCCATTACTATCCAAAAGTTCCACAAAAGGTCTTTACATTTTTCTAATTTATTTATTTATTTGTTTAATGGCTGTACAGAAGTCCATATTTGAAATACTGAACATATTTTTGGCCCGAGAGTCCTTAAACACTAACTTATTATACATACTCATTGACTTACCTTCTGATTCCCATTACTAATCAAATGTTCCACAAAAGGTTTTTTTAAAAGTTTTTTTTTTAAGGATTTTTTTAAAGGTTTTTATTTATTTTCTTTTTTTTCTTTTTTACGTTATTGCTGTACAGAAGTCCATATTTGACCTACTGAACATATTTTTTGCCCAAGAGTCCTAAAACACTAAATTACTATACATACACATTGACTTCCCTTCTGATTCCCATTACTAGCCAAAAGTTCCACAAAAGGATTTTAAATTATTATTATTATTTTATTTTACATGTTATGGCTGTACAGAAGTCCATATTTGACCTACTGAACATATTTTTGGCCCAAGAGACCTTAAACTCTAACTTACAATACATACTCATTGACTTCCCTTCTGAATCCCATTACTATCCAAAAGTTCCATAAAAGGTCTTTACATTTTTCTAATTTATTTATTTATTTGTTTAATGGCTGTACAGAAGTCCATATTTGACCTACTGAACATATTTTTGGCCCGAGAGTCCTTAAACACTAACTTATTATACATACTCATTGACTTACCTTCTGATTCCCATTACTAGCCAAATGTTCCATAAAAGGTTTTTAAATTTTTATTATTCTTTTTTTTACATGTTATGGCTGTACAGAAGTCCATATTTTACCCACTTAACATATTTTTGGCCCAAGAGTCCTTAAACACTAACTTATTATACATACTCATTGACTTACCTTCTGATTCCCATTACTAATCAAATGTTCCACAAAAGGTTTTTTTTAAAGTTTTTTTGTTAAGGATTTTTTAAAAGGTTTTTATTTATTTTCTTTTTTTTCTTTTTTACGTTATTGCTGTACAGAAGTCCATATTTGACCTACTGAACATATTTTTTGCCCAAGAGTCCTAAAACACTAAATTACTATACATACACATTGACTTCCCTTCTGATTCCCATTACTAGCCAAAAGTTCCACAAAAGGATTTTAAATTATTATTATTATTTTATTTGACATGTTATGGCTGTACAGAAGTCCATATTTGACCTACTGAACATATTTTTGGCCCAAGAGACCTTAAACTCTAACTTACAATACATACTCATTGACTTCCCTTCTGAATCCCATTACTATCCAAAAGTTCCACAAAAGGTCTTTACATTTTTCTAATTTATTTATTTATTTGTTTAATGGCTGTACAGAAGTCCATATTTGACCTACTGAACATATTTTTGGCCCGAGAGTCCTTAAACACTAACTTATTATACATACTCATTGACTTACCTTCTGATTCCCATTACTAGCCAAATGTTCCATAAAAGGTTTTTAAATTATTATTATTCTTTTTTTTACATGTTATGGCTGTACAGAAGTCTATATTTGACCTACTGAACATATTTTTGGCCCAAGAGACCTTAAACTCTAACTTACAATACATACTCATTGACTTCCCTTCTGAATCCCATTACTATCCAAAAGTTCCACAAAAGGTCTTTACATTTTTCTAATTTATTTATTTATTTGTTTAATGGCTGTACAGAAGTCCATATTTGACCTACTGAACATATTTTTGGCCCGAGAGTCCTTAAACACTAACTTATTATACATACTCATTGACTTACCTTCTGATTCCCATTACTAATCAAATGTTCCAAAAAAGGTTTTTTTAAAAGTTTTTTTTTAAGGATTTTTTTAAAGGTTTTTATTTATTTTCTTTTTTTTCTTTTTTACGTTATTGCTGTACAGAAGTCCATATTTGACCTACTGAACATATTTTTTGCCCAAGAGTCCTAAAACACTAAATTACTATACATACACATTGACTTCCCTTCTGATTCCCATTACTAGCCAAAAGTTCCACAAAAGGATTTTAAATTATTATTATTATTTTATTTTACATGTTATGGCTGTACAGAAGTCCATATTTGACCTACTGAACATATTTTTGGCCCAAGAGACCTTAAACTCTAACTTACAATACATACTCATTGACTTCCCTTCTGAATCCCATTACTATCCAAAAGTTCCACAAAAGGTCTTTACATTTTTCTAATTTATTTATTTATTTGTTTAATGGCTGTACAGAAGTCCATATTTGACCTACTGAACATATTTTTGGCCCGAGAGTCCTTAAACACTAACTTATTATACATACTCATTGACTTACCTTCTGATTCCCATTACTAGCCAAATGTTCCATAAAAGGTTTTTAAATTATTATTATTCTTTTTTTTACATGTTATGGCTGTACAGAAGTCCATATTTGACCTACTGAACATATTTTTGGCCCAAGAGACCTTAAACTCTAACTTACAATACATACTCATTGACTTCCCTTCTGAATCCCATTACTATCCAAAAGTTCCACAAAAGGTCTTTACATTTTTCTAATTTATTTATTTATTTGTTTAATGGCTGTACAGAAGTCCATATTTGACCTACTGAACATATTTTTGGCCCGAGAGTCCTTAAACACTAACTTATTATACATACTCATTGACTTACCTTCTGATTCCCATTACTAATCAAATGTTCCACAAAAGGTTTTTTTAAAAGTTTTTTTTTTAAGGATTTTTTTAAAGGTTTTTATTTATTTTCTTTTTTTTCTTTTTTACGTTATTGCTGTACAGAAGTCCATATTTGACCTACTGAACATATTTTTTGCCCAAGAGTCCTAAAACACTAAATTACTATACATACACATTGACTTCCCTTCTGATTCCCATTACTAGCCAAAAGTTCCACAAAAGGATTTTAAATTATTATTATTATTTTATTTTACATGTTATGGCTGTACAGAAGTCCATATTTGACCTACTGAACATATTTTTGGCCCAAGAGACCTTAAACTCTAACTTACAATACATACTCATTGACTTCCCTTCTGAATCCCATTACTATCCAAAAGTTCCACAAAAGGTCTTTACATTTTTCTAATTTATTTATTTATTTGTTTAATGGCTGTACAGAAGTCCATATTTGACCTACTGAACATATTTTTGGCCCGAGAGTCCTTAAACACTAACTTATTATACATACTCATTGACTTACCTTCTGATTCCCATTACTAGCCAAATGTTCGATAAAAGGTTTTTAAATTATTATTATTCTTTTTTTTACATGTTATGGCTGTACAGAAGTCCATATTTGACCTACTGAACATATTTTTGGCCCAAGAGACCTTAAACTCTAACTTACAATACATACTCATTGACTTCCCTTCTGAATCCCATTACTATCCAAAAGTTCCACAAAAGGTCTTTACATTTTTCTAATTTATTTATTTATTTGTTTAATGGCTGTACAGAAGTCCATATTTGACCTACTGAACATATTTTTGGCCCGAGAGTCCTTAAACACTAACTTATTATACATACTCATTGACTTACCTTCTGATTCCCATTACTAATCAAATGTTCCACAAAAGGTTTTTTTAAAAGTTTTTTTTTTAAGGATTTTTTTAAAGGTTTTTATTTATTTTCTTTTTTTTCTTTTTTACGTTATTGCTGTACAGAAGTCCATATTTGACCTACTGAACATATTTTTTGCCCAAGAGTCCTAAAACACTAAATTACTATACATACACATTGACTTCCCTTCTGATTCCCATTACTAGCCAAAAGTTCCACAAAAGGATTTTAAATTATTATTATTATTTTATTTTACATGTTATGGCTGTACAGAAGTCCATATTTGACCTACTGAACATATTTTTGGCCCAAGAGACCTTAAACTCTAACTTACAATACATACTCATTGACTTCCCTTCTGAATCCCATTACTATCCAAAAGTTCCATAAAAGGTCTTTACATTTTTCTAATTTATTTATTTATTTGTTTAATGGCTGTACAGAAGTCCATATTTGACCTACTGAACATATTTTTGGCCCGAGAGTCCTTAAACACTAACTTATTATACATACTCATTGACTTACCTTCTGATTCCCATTACTAGCCAAATGTTCCATAAAAGGTTTTTAAATTTTTATTATTTTTTTTTTTACATGTTATGGCTGTACAGAAGTCCATATTTTACCCACTTAACATATTTTTGGCCCAAGAGTCCTTAAACACTAACTTATTATACATACTCATTGACTTACCTTCTGATTCCCATTACTAATCAAATGTTCCACAAAAGGTTTTTTTAAAAGTTTTTTTGTTAAGGATTTTTTAAAAGGTTTTTATTTATTTTCTTTTTTTTCTTTTTTACGTTATTGCTGTACAGAAGTCCATATTTGACCTACTGAACATATTTTTTGCCCAAGAGTCCTAAAACACTAAATTACTATACATACACATTGACTTCCCTTCTGATTCCCATTACTAGCCAAAAGTTCCACAAAAGGATTTTAAATTATTATTATTATTTTATTTGACATGTTATGGCTGTACAGAAGTCCATATTTGACCTACTGAACATATTTTTGGCCCAAGAGACCTTAAACTCTAACTTACAATACATACTCATTGACTTCCCTTCTGAATCCCATTACTATCCAAAAGTTCCACAAAAGGTCTTTACATTTTTCTAATTTATTTATTTATTTGTTTAATGGCTGTACAGAAGTCCATATTTGACCTACTGAACATATTTTTGGCCCGAGAGTCCTTAAACACTAACTTATTATACATACTCATTGACTTACCTTCTGATTCCCATTACTAGCCAAATGTTCCATAAAAGGTTTTTAAATTATTATTATTCTTTTTTTTACATGTTATGGCTGTACAGAAGTCCATATTTGACCTACTGAACATATTTTTGGCCCAAGAGACCTTAAACTCTAACTTACAATACATACTCATTGACTTCCCTTCTGAATCCCATTACTATCCAAAAGTTCCACAAAAGGTCTTTACATTTTTCTAATTTATTTATTTATTTGTTTAATGGCTGTACAGAAGTCCATATTTGACCTACTGAACATATTTTTGGCCCGAGAGTCCTTAAACACTAACTTATTATACATACTCATTGACTTACCTTCTGATTCCCATTACTAATCAAATGTTCCAAAAAAGTTTTTTTTAAAAGTTTTTTTTTAAGGATTTTTTTAAAGGTTTTTATTTATTTTCTTTTTTTTCTTTTTTACGTTATTGCTGTACAGAAGTCCATATTTGACCTACTGAACATATTTTTTGCCCAAGAGTCCTAAAACACTAAATTACTATACATACACATTGACTTCCCTTCTGATTCCCATTACTAGCCAAAAGTTCCACAAAAGGATTTTAAATTATTATTATTATTTTATTTTACATGTTATGGCTGTACAGAAGTCCATATTTGACCTACTGAACATATTTTTGGCCCAAGAGACCTTAAACTCTAACTTACAATACATACTCATTGACTTCCCTTCTGAATCCCATTACTATCCAAAAGTTCCATAAAAGGTCTTTACATTTTTCTAATTTATTTATTTATTTGTTTAATGGCTGTACAGAAGTCCATATTTGACCTACTGAACATATTTTTGGCCCGAGAGTCCTTAAACACTAACTTATTATACATACTCATTGACTTACCTTCTGATTCCCATTACTAGCCAAATGTTCCATAAAAGGTTTTTAAATTTTTATTATTCTTTTTTTTACATGTTATGGCTGTACAGAAGTCCATATTTTACCCACTTAACATATTTTTGGCCCAAGACTCCTTAAACACTAACTTATTATACATACTCATTGACTTACCTTCTGATTCCCATTACTAATCAAATGTTCCACAAAAGGTTTTTTTAAAAGTTTTTTTGTTAAGGATTTTTTAAAAGGTTTTTATTTATTTTCTTTTTTTTCTTTTTTACGTTATTGCTGTACAGAAGTCCATATTTGACCTACTGAACATATTTTTTGCCCAAGAGTCCTAAAACACTAAATTACTATACATACACATTGACTTCCCTTCTGATTCCCATTACTAGCCAAAAGTTCCACAAAAGGATTTTAAATTATTATTATTATTTTATTTGACATGTTATGGCTGTACAGAAGTCCATATTTGACCTACTGAACATATTTTTGGCCCAAGAGACCTTAAACTCTAACTTACAATACATACTCATTGACTTCCCTTCTGAATCCCATTACTATCCAAAAGTTCCACAAAAGGTCTTTACATTTTTCTAATTTATTTATTTATTTGTTTAATGGCTGTACAGAAGTCCATATTTGACCTACTGAACATATTTTTGGCCCGAGAGTCCTTAAACACTAACTTATTATACATACTCATTGACTTACCTTCTGATTCCCATTACTAGCCAAATGTTCCATAAAAGGTTTTTAAATTATTATTATTCTTTTTTTTACATGTTATGGCTGTACAGAAGTCCATATTTGACCTACTGAACATATTTTTGGCCCAAGAGACCTTAAACTCTAACTTACAATACATACTCATTGACTTCCCTTCTGAATCCCATTACTATCCAAAAGTTCCACAAAAGGTCTTTACATTTTTCTAATTTATTTATTTATTTGTTTAATGGCTGTACAGAAGTCCATATTTGACCTACTGAACATATTTTTGGCCCGAGAGTCCTTAAACACTAACTTATTATACATACTCATTGACTTACCTTCTGATTCCCATTACTAATCAAATGTTCCACAAAAGGTTTTTTTAAAAGTTTTTTTTTTAAGGATTTTTTTAAAGGTTTTTATTTATTTTCTTTTTTTTCTTTTTTACGTTATTGCTGTACAGAAGTCCATATTTGACCTACTGAACATATTTTTTGCCCAAGAGTCCTAAAACACTAAATTACTATACATACACATTGACTTCCCTTCTGATTCCCATTACTAGCCAAAAGTTCCACAAAAGGATTTTAAATTATTATTATTATTTTATTTTACATGTTATGGCTGTACAGAAGTCCATATTTGACCTACTGAACATATTTTTGGCCCAAGAGACCTTAAACTCTAACTTACAATACATACTCATTGACTTCCCTTCTGAATCCCATTACTATCCAAAAGTTCCATAAAAGGTCTTTACATTTTTCTAATTTATTTATTTATTTGTTTAATGGCTGTACAGAAGTCCATATTTGACCTACTGAACATATTTTTGGCCCGAGAGTCCTTAAACACTAACTTATTATACATACTCATTGACTTACCTTCTGATTCCCATTACTAGCCAAATGTTCCATAAAAGGTTTTTAAATTTTTATTATTCTTTTTTTTACATGTTATGGCTGTACAGAAGTCCATATTTTACCCACTTAACATATTTTTGGCCCAAGAGTCCTTAAACACTAACTTATTATACATACTCATTGACTTACCTTCTGATTCCCATTACTAATCAAATGTTCCACAAAAGGTTTTTTTAAAAGTTTTTTTGTTAAGGATTTTTTAAAAGGTTTTTATTTATTTTCTTTTTTTTCTTTTTTACGTTATTGCTGTACAGAAGTCCATATTTGACCTACTGAACATATTTTTGCCCAAGAGTCCTAAAACACTAAATTACTATACATACACATTGACTTCCCTTCTGATTCCCATTACTAGCCAAAAGTTCCACAAAAGGATTTTAAATTATTATTATTATTTTATTTGACATGTTATGGCTGTACAGAAGTCCATATTTGACCTACTGAACATATTTTTGGCCCAAGAGACCTTAAACTCTAACTTACAATACATACTCATTGACTTCCCTTCTGAATCCCATTACTATCCAAAAGTTCCACAAAAGGTCTTTACATTTTTCTAATTTATTTATTTATTTGTTTAATGGCTGTACAGAAGTCCATATTTGACCTACTGAACATATTTTTGGCCCGAGAGTCCTTAAACACTAACTTATTATACATACTCATTGACTTACCTTCTGATTCCCATTACTAATCAAATGTTCCACAAAAGGTTTTTTTAAAAGTTTTTTTTTTAAGGATTTTTTTAAAGGTTTTTATTTATTTTCTTTTTTTTCTTTTTTACGTTATTGCTGTACAGAAGTCCATATTTGACCTACTGAACATATTTTTTGCCCAAGAGTCCTAAAACACTAAATTACTATACATACACATTGACTTCCCTTCTGATTCCCATTACTAGCCAAAAGTTCCACAAAAGGTTTTTAAATTATTATTATTATTTGTTTTTACATGTTATGGCTGTACAGAAGTCCATATTTGACCTACTGAACATATTTTTGGCCCAAGAGTCCTTAAACACTAATTTACTATACATATTCATTGACTTGCCTTCTGATTCCCATTACTAGCCAAAAGG
Organism: Rhinogobio ventralis; assembly: GCA_039654625.1. Lineage (NCBI taxonomy): Eukaryota > Metazoa > Chordata > Actinopteri > Cypriniformes > Gobionidae > Rhinogobio > Rhinogobio ventralis. The sequence continues at coordinate 19,343,296 of CM077210.1, forward strand.
TCCACAAAAGGTTTTTACATTTTTTTTATTTATTTATTTTTATGTTATGGCTGTACTGAAGTCCATATTTGACCTACTGAACATATCTTTGGCCCAAGAATCCTTAAACAGTAACTAACTATATATACTAATTGACTTCCCTTCTGATTCCCATTACTAGCCAAAAGTTCCACAAAAGGTTTTTAAATTATTATTATTATTTGTTTTTACATGTTATGGCTGTACAGAAGTCCATATTTGACCTACTGAACATATTTTTGGCCCAAGAGTCCTTAAACACTAACTTACTATACATATTCACTGACTTCCCTTCTGATTCAAAAAAGTTCCACAAAAGGTTTTTAAATTATTATTATTATTTGTTTACATGTTATGGCTGCACAGAAGTCCATATTTGACCTACTGAACATATTTTTGGCCCAAGAGTCCTTAAACACTAACTTACTATACATATTCATTGACTTCCCTTCTGATTCCCATTACTAGCCAAATGTTCCACAAAAGGTTTTTAAATTATTATTATTTTTTTTTTTTACTTGTTATGGCTGTACAGAAGTCCATATTTGACCTACTGAACATATTTTTGGCCCAAGAGTCCTTAAACACTAACTTACTATACATACTCATGACTTCCCTTCTGATTCCCATTACTATCCAAAAGTTCCACAAAAGGTTTTTAAATTATGCTTTTTTTTTCTTTTTTTTTTTTACACGTTATGGCTGTACAGAAGTCCATATTTGACCTACTGAACATATTTTTGGCCCAAGAGTCCTAAAAAACTAAATTACTATACATACTCATTGACTTCCCTTCTGATTCCTATTACTAGCCAAAAGGTCCACAAAAGGTTTTTAAATGATTATTATTATTTTTTTACATGTTATGGCTGTACAGAAGTCCATTTTTGACCTACTGAACATATTTTTGGCCCAAGCGTCCTTAAACACTAACTTACTATACATATTCACTGACTTCCCTTCTGATTCAAAAAAGTTCCACAAAAGGTTTTTAAATTATTATTATAATTTTTTTTACATGTTATGGCTGCACAGAAGTCCATATTTGACCTACTGAACATATTTTTGGCCCAAGAGTCCTTAAACATTAATTTACTATACATATTCATTGACTTGCCTTCTGATTCCCATTACTAGCCAAAAGGTCCACAAAAGGTTTTTACATTTTTTTTATTTTTTTATTTTTATGTTATGGCTGTACAGAAGTCCATATTTGACCTACTGAACATATCTTTGGCCCAAGAATCCTTAAACAGTAACTAACTATATATACTAATTAACTTCCCTTCTGATTCCCATTACTAGCCAAAAGTTCCACAAAAGGTTTTTAAATTATTATTATTATTTGTTTTTACATGTTATGGCTGTACAGAAGTCCATATTTGACCTACTGAACATATTTTTGGCCCAAGAGTCCTTAAACACTAACTTACTATACATATTCCCTGACTTCCCTTCTGATTAAAAAAAGTTCCACAAAAGGTTTTTAAATTATTATTATTATTTGTTTACATGTTATGGCTGCACAGAAGTCCATATTTGACCTACTGAACATATTTTTGGCCCAAGAGTCCTTAAACACTACCTTACTATACATATTCATTGACTTCCCTTCTGATTCCCATTACTAGCCAAATGTTCCACAAAAGGTTTTTAAATTATTATTATTATTATTTTTTTACTTGTTATGGATGTACAGAAGTCCATATTTGACCTACTGAACATATTTTTGGCCCAAGAGTCCTTAAACACTAACTTACTATACATACTCATTGACTTCCCTTCTGATTCCCATTACTATCCAAAAGTTCCATTAAAGGTTTTTAAATTATTCTTTTTTTTTTTTTTTTTTTACACGTTATGGCTGTACAGAAGTCCATATTTGACCTACTGAACATATTTTTGGCCCAAGAGTCCTAAAAAACTAAATTACTATACATACTCATTGACTTCCCTTCTGATTCCTATTACTAGCCAAAAGGTCCACAAAAGGTTTTTAAATGATTATTATTATTTTTTTTACATGTTATGGCTGTACAGAAGTCCATTTTTGACCTACTGAACATATTTTTGGCCCGAGAGTCCTTAAACACTAACTTATTATACATAATCATTGACTTACCTTCTGATTCCCATTACTAGCCAAATGTTCCATAAAAGGTTTTTAAATTATTATTATTCTTTTTTTTACATGTTATGGCTGTACAGAAGTCCATATTTTACCCACTGAACATATTTTTGGCCCAAGAGTCCTTAAACACTAACTTATTATACATACTCATTGACTTACCTTCTGATTCCCATTACTAGCCAATAGTTCCACAAAATGTTTTTTTTAGAGTTTTTTTAATGTTTTTTGGGTCTTTTTTTACCTTATGGCTGTACAGAAGTCCATTTTTGACCTACTGAACATATTTTTGGCCCGAGAGTCCTTAAACACTAACTTACTATACATATTCACTGACTTCCCTTCTGATTCAAAAAAGTTCCACAAAAGGTTTTTAAATTATTATTATTATTTGTTTACATGTTATGGCTGCACAGAAGTCCATATTTGACCTACTGAACATATTTTTGGCCCAAGAGTCCTTAAACACTAATTTACTATACATATTCATTGACTTGCCTTCTGATTCCCATTACTAGCCAAATGTTCCACAAAAGGTTTTTAAATTATTATTATTATTTTTTTCTACTTGTTATGGCTGTACAGAAGTCCATATTTGACCTACTGAACATATTTTTGGCCCAAGAGTCCTTAAACAGTAACTAACTATATATACTCATTGACTTCCCTTCTGATTCACATTACTAGCCAAAAGTTCCACAAAAGTTTTTTAAATTATTATTATTATTTTTTTTTTACATGTTATGGCTGTACAGAAGTCCATATTTGACCTACTGAACATATTTTTGGCCCAAGAGTACTTAAACTCTAACTTACTATACATATTCACTGACTTCCCTTCTGATTCAAAAAAGTTCCACAAAAGGCTTTTCAATTTTTTTTTCGTTCTTTTTTTTTACGTTATGGCCGTACAGAAGTCCATATTTGACCTACTGAATATATTTTTGGCCCAAGAGTCCTTAAACACTAACTTACTATACACATTCATTGACTTCCCTTCTGATTCCCATTACTAGCCAAATGTTCCACAAAAGGTTTTTAAATTATTATTATTATTTTTTTTTACTTGTTATGGCTGTACAGAAGTCCATATTTGACCTACTGAACATATTTTTGGCCCAAGAGTCCTTAAACACTAACTTACTATACATACTCATTGACTTCCATTCTGATTCCCATTACTATCCAAAAGTTCCACAAAAGGTTTTTACATTTTTTTTATTTATTTATTTTTATGTTATGGCTGTACAGAAGTCTATATTTGACCTACTGAACATATTTTTGGCCCAAGAGTCCTTAAACACTAACTTACTATACATATTCACTGACTTCCCTTCTGATTCAAAAAAGTTCCACAAAAGGTTTTTCAAATTTTTTTTTTCTTTACATGTTATGGCTGCACAGAAGTCCATATTTGACCTACTGAACATATTTTTGGCCCAAGAGTCCTTAAACACTAACTTACTATACATATTCATTGACTTCCCTTCTGATTCCCATTACTAGCCAAATGTTCCACAAAAGGTTTTTAAATTATTATTATTATTTTTTTTTTTACTTGTTATGGCTGTACAGAAGTCCATATTTGACCAACTGAACATATTTTTGGCCCAAGAGTCCTTAAACACTAACTTACTATACATACTCATTGACTTCCCTTCTGATTCCCATTACTATCCAAAAGTTCCACAAAAGGTTTTTAAATTATTATTATTCTTTTTTTTTTTTTTTTTTTTTTTACATGTTATGGCTGTACAGAAGTCCATATATGACGTACTGAACATATTTTTGGCCCAAGAGTCCTTAAACAGTAACTTATTACACATATTCATTGACTTCCCTTCTGATGCCCATTAGTAGCCAAAAGTTCCACAAAAGGTTTTTACATTTTATTTATTTATTTATTTTTTATGTTATGGCTGTACAGAAGTCCATATTTGACCTACTGAACATATTTTTGGCCCAAGAGTCCTTAAACACTAACTTATTATACATATTCATTGACTTCCCTTCTGATTCCCATTACTAGCCAAAAGTTCCACAAAAGGTTTTTAAATTATTATTATTCTTTTTTTTTTTTTTTTTTTTTTACATGTTATGGCTGTACAGAAGTCCATATATGACCTACTGAACATATTTTTGGCCCAAGAGTCCTTAAACACTTACTTACTATACATATTCATTGACTTTCCTTCTTGTTCCCATTACTAGCCAAATGTTCCACAAAAGGTTTTTAAATTATTCTTATTCTTTTTTTTTTTTTTTTTTTTTTTTACATGTTATGGCTGTACAGAAGTCCATATATGACGTACTGAACATATTTTTGGCCCAAAAGTCCTTAAACAGTAACTAACTATATATACTCATTGACTTCCCTTCTGATTCCCATTACTAGCCAAAAGTTCCACAAAAGGTTTTTAAATTATTATTATTATTTGTTTTTACATGTTATGGCTGTAAAGAAGTCCATATATGACCTACTGAACATATTTTTGGCCCAAAAGTCCTAAAACACTAAATTACTATACATACTCATTGACTACCCTTCTGATTCCCATTACTAGCCAAAAGGTCCACAAAAGTTTTTAAAATTATTATTATTTTTTTTTTACATGTTATGGCTGTACAGAAGTCCATATATGACCTACTGAACATATTTTTGGCCCAAGAGTCCTTAAACACTTACTTACTATACATATTCATTGACTTTCCTTCTTGTTCCCATTACTAGCCAAATGTTCCACAAAAGGTTTTTAAATTATTCTTATTCTTTTTTTTTTAATTTTTTTTTTACATGTTATGGCTGTACAGAAGTCCATATATGACGTACTGAACATATTTTTGGCCCAAGAGTCCTTAAACAGTAACTAACTATATATACTCATTGACTTCCCTTCTGATTCCAATTACTTATAATTTTTTTTACATGTTATGGCTGCACAGAAGTCCATATTTGACCTACTGAACATATTTTTGGCCCAAGAGTCCTTAAACACTAATTTACTATACATATTCATTGAATTGTCTTCTGATTCCCATTACTAGCCAAATGTTCCACAAATGTTTTTTAAATTATTATAATTTTTTTTTTCTCTACATGTTATGGCTGTACAGAAGTCCATATTTAACCTACTGAGCATATTTTTTGCCCAAGAGTGCTTAAACACTAAATTACTATACATACTCATTGACTTCCCTTCTGATTCCCATTACTAGCCAAATGTTCCACAAAAGGTTTTTAAATTATCTTTTTTTTGTTTGTTTTTTACATGTTATAACTGTACAGAAGTCCATATTTGACCTATTGAACATATTTTTGACCCGAAAGTCCTTAAACACTAAATTACTATACATACTCATTGACTTCCCTACTGATTCCCATCACTAGCCAAAAGTTCCACAAAAGGTTTTTAAATAATTGTCTTTTTTTTTTTTTTTTTTTTTTACATGTTATGGCTGTACAGAAGTCCATATTTGACCTACTGAACATATTTTTTGCCCAAGAGTCCTAAAACACTAAATTACTATACATACACATTGACTTCCCTTCTGATTCCCATTACTAGCCAAAAGTTCCACAAAAGGATTTTAAATTATTATTATTATTTTATTTTACATGTTATGGCTGTACAGAAGTCCATATTTGACCTACTGAACATATTTTTGGCCCAAGAGACCTTAAACTCTAACTTACAATACATACTCATTGACTTCCCTTCTGAATCCCATTACTATCCAAAAGTTCCATAAAAGGTCTTTACATTTTTCTAATTTATTTATTTATTTGTTTAATGGCTGTACAGAAGTCCATATTTGACCTACTGAACATATTTTTGGCCCGAGAGTCCTTAAACACTAACTTATTATACATACTCATTGACTTACCTTCTGATTCCCATTACTAGCCAAATGTTCCATAAAAGGTTTTTAAATTTTTATTATTCTTTTTTTTACATGTTATGGCTGTACAGAAGTCCATATTTTACCCACTTAACATATTTTTGGCCCAAGACTCCTTAAACACTAACTTATTATACATACTCATTGACTTACCTTCTGATTCCCATTACTAATCAAATGTTCCACAAAAGGTTTTTTTAAAAGTTTTTTTGTTAAGGATTTTTTAAAAGGTTTTTATTTATTTTCTTTTTTTTCTTTTTTACGTTATTGCTGTACAGAAGTCCATATTTGACCTACTGAACATATTTTTTGCCCAAGAGTCCTAAAACACTAAATTACTATACATACACATTGACTTCCCTTCTGATTCCCATTACTAGCCAAAAGTTCCACAAAAGGATTTTAAATTATTATTATTATTTTATTTGACATGTTATGGCTGTACAGAAGTCCATATTTGACCTACTGAACATATTTTTGGCCCAAGAGACCTTAAACTCTAACTTACAATACATACTCATTGACTTCCCTTCTGAATCCCATTACTATCCAAAAGTTCCACAAAAGGTCTTTACATTTTTCTAATTTATTTATTTATTTGTTTAATGGCTGTACAGAAGTCCATATTTGACCTACTGAACATATTTTTGGCCCGAGAGTCCTTAAACACTAACTTATTATACATACTCATTGACTTACCTTCTGATTCCCATTACTAGCCAAATGTTCCATAAAAGGTTTTTAAATTATTATTATTCTTTTTTTTACATGTTATGGCTGTACAGAAGTCCATATTTGACCTACTGAACATATTTTTGGCCCAAGAGACCTTAAACTCTAACTTACAATACATACTCATTGACTTCCCTTCTGAATCCCATTACTATCCAAAAGTTCCACAAAAGGTCTTTACATTTTTCTAATTTATTTATTTATTTGTTTAATGGCTGTACAGAAGTCCATATTTGACCTACTGAACATATTTTTGGCCCGAGAGTCCTTAAACACTAACTTATTATACATACTCATTGACTTACCTTCTGATTCCCATTACTAATCAAATGTTCCACAAAAGGTTTTTTTAAAAGTTTTTTTTTTAAGGATTTTTTTAAAGGTTTTTATTTATTTTCTTTTTTTTCTTTTTTACGTTATTGCTGTACAGAAGTCCATATTTGACCTACTGAACATATTTTTTGCCCAAGAGTCCTAAAACACTAAATTACTATACATACACATTGACTTCCCTTCTGATTCCCATTACTAGCCAAAAGTTCCACAAAAGGATTTTAAATTATTATTATTATTTTATTTTACATGTTATGGCTGTACAGAAGTCCATATTTGACCTACTGAACATATTTTTGGCCCAAGAGACCTTAAACTCTAACTTACAATACATACTCATTGACTTCCCTTCTGAATCCCATTACTATCCAAAAGTTCCATAAAAGGTCTTTACATTTTTCTAATTTATTTATTTATTTGTTTAATGGCTGTACAGAAGTCCATATTTGACCTACTGAACATATTTTTGGCCCGAGAGTCCTTAAACACTAACTTATTATACATACTCATTGACTTACCTTCTGATTCCCATTACTAGCCAAATGTTCCATAAAAGGTTTTTAAATTTTTATTATTCTTTTTTTTACATGTTATGGCTGTACAGAAGTCCATATTTTACCCACTTAACATATTTTTGGCCCAAGAGTCCTTAAACACTAACTTATTATACATACTCATTGACTTACCTTCTGATTCCCATTACTAATCAAATGTTCCACAAAAGGTTTTTTTAAAAGTTTTTTTGTTAAGGATTTTTTAAAAGGTTTTTATTTATTTTCTTTTTTTCTTTTTTACGTTATTGCTGTACAGAAGTCCATATTTGACCTACTGAACATATTTTTGCCCAAGAGTCCTAAAACACTAAATTACTATACATACACATTGACTTCCCTTCTGATTCCCATTACTAGCCAAAAGTTCCACAAAAGGATTTTAAATTATTATTATTATTTTATTTGACATGTTATGGCTGTACAGAAGTCCATATTTGACCTACTGAACATATTTTTGGCCCAAGAGACCTTAAACTCTAACTTACAATACATACTCATTGACTTCCCTTCTGAATCCCATTACTATCCAAAAGTTCCACAAAAGGTCTTTACATTTTTCTAATTTATTTATTTATTTGTTTAATGGCTGTACAGAAGTCCATATTTGACCTACTGAACATATTTTTGGCCCGAGAGTCCTTAAACACTAACTTATTATACATACTCATTGACTTACCTTCTGATTCCCATTACTAATCAAATGTTCCACAAAAGGTTTTTTTAAAAGTTTTTTTTTTAAGGATTTTTTTAAAGGTTTTTATTTATTTTCTTTTTTTTCTTTTTTACGTTATTGCTGTACAGAAGTCCATATTTGACCTACTGAACATATTTTTTGCCCAAGAGTCCTAAAACACTAAATTACTATACATACACATTGACTTCCCTTCTGATTCCCATTACTAGCCAAAAGTTCCACAAAAGGTTTTTAAATTATTATTATTATTTGTTTTTACATGTTATGGCTGTACAGAAGTCCATATTTGACCTACTGAACATATTTTTGGCCCAAGAGTCCTTAAACACTAATTTACTATACATATTCATTGACTTGCCTTCTGATTCCCATTACTAGCCAAAAGGTCCACAAAAGGTTTTTACATTTTTTTTATTTATTTATTTTTATGTTATGGCTGTACTGAAGTCCATATTTGACCTACTGAACATATCTTTGGCCCAAGAATCCTTAAACAGTAACTAACTATATATACTAATTGACTTCCCTTCTGATTCCCATTACTAGCCAAAAGTTCCACAAAAGGTTTTTAAATTATTATTATTATTTGTTTTTACATGTTATGGCTGTACAGAAGTCCATATTTGACCTACTGAACATATTTTTGGCCCAAGAGTCCTTAAACACTAACTTACTATACATATTCACTGACTTCCCTTCTGATTCAAAAAAGTTCCACAAAAGGTTTTTAAATTATTATTATTATTTGTTTACATGTTATGGCTGCACAGAAGTCCATATTTGACCTACTGAACATATTTTTGGCCCAAGAGTCCTTAAACACTAACTTACTATACATATTCATTGACTTCCCTTCTGATTCCCATTACTAGCCAAATGTTCCACAAAAGGTTTTTAAATTATTATTATTTTTTTTTTTTACTTGTTATGGCTGTACAGAAGTCCATATTTGACCTACTGAACATATTTTTGGCCAAGAGTCCTTAAACACTAACTTACTATACATACTCATGACTTCCCTTCTGATTCCCATTACTATCCAAAAGTTCCACAAAAGGTTTTTAAATTATGCTTTTTTTTTCTTTTTTTTTTTTACACGTTATGGCTGTACAGAAGTCCATATTTGACCTACTGAACATATTTTTGGCCCAAGAGTCCTAAAAAACTAAATTACTATACATACTCATTGACTTCCCTTCTGATTCCTATTACTAGCCAAAAGGTCCACAAAAGGTTTTTAAATGATTATTATTATTTTTTTACATGTTATGGCTGTACAGAAGTCCATTTTTGACCTACTGAACATATTTTTGGCCCAAGCGTCCTTAAACACTAACTTACTATACATATTCACTGACTTCCCTTCTGATTCAAAAAAGTTCCACAAAAGGTTTTTAAATTATTATTATAATTTTTTTTACATGTTATGGCTGCACAGAAGTCCATATTTGACCTACTGAACATATTTTTGGCCCAAGAGTCCTTAAACATTAATTTACTATACATATTCATTGACTTGCCTTCTGATTCCATTACTAGCCAAAAGGTCCACAAAAGGTTTTTACATTTTTTTTATTTTTTTATTTTTATGTTATGGCTGTTACAGAAGTCCATATTTGACCTACTGAACATATCTTTGGCCCAAGAATCCTTAAACAGTAACTAACTATATATACTAATTAACTTCCCTTCTGATTCCCATTACTAGCCAAAAGTTCCACAAAAGGTTTTTAAATTATTATTATTATTTGTTTTTACATGTTATGGCTGTACAGAAGTCCATATTTGACCTACTGAACATATTTTTGGCCCAAGAGTCCTTAAACACTAACTTACTATACATATTCACTGACTTCCCTTCTGATTAAAAAAAGTTCCACAAAAGGTTTTTAAATTATTATTATTATTTGTTTACATGTTATGGCTGCACAGAAGTCCATATTTGACCTACTGAACATATTTTTGGCCCAAGAGTCCTTAAACACTACCTTACTATACATATTCATTGACTTCCCTTCTGATTCCCATTACTAGCCAAATGTTCCACAAAAGGTTTTTAAATTATTATTATTATTATTTTTTTACTTGTTATGGATGTACAGAAGTCCATATTTGACCTACTGAACATATTTTTGGCCCAAGAGTCCTTAAACACTAACTTACTATACATACTCATTGACTTCCCTTCTGATTCCCATTACTATCCAAAAGTTCCATTAAAGGTTTTTAAATTATTCTTTTTTTTTTTTTTTTTTTACACGTTATGGCTGTACAGAAGTCCATATTTGACCTACTGAACATATTTTTGGCCCAAGAGTCCTAAAAAACTAAATTACTATACATACTCATTGACTTCCCTTCTGATTCCTATTACTAGCCAAAAGGTCCACAAAAGGTTTTTAAATGATTATTATTATTTTTTTTACATGTTATGGCTGTACAGAAGTCCATTTTTGACCTACTGAACATATTTTTGGCCCGAGAGTCCTTAAACACTAACTTATTATACATAATCATTGACTTACCTTCTGATTCCCATTACTAGCCAAATGTTCCATAAAAGGTTTTTAAATTATTATTATTCTTTTTTTTACATGTTATGGCTGTACAGAAGTCCATATTTTACCCACTGAACATATTTTTGGCCCAAGAGTCCTTAAACACTAACTTATTATACATACTCATTGACTTACCTTCTGATTCCCATTACTAGCCAATAGTTCCACAAAATGTTTTTTTTAGAGTTTTTTTAATGTTTTTTGGGTCTTTTTTTACCTTATGGCTGTACAGAAGTCCATTTTTGACCTACTGAACATATTTTTGGCCCGAGAGTCCTTAAACACTAACTTACTATACATATTCACTGACTTCCCTTCTGATTCAAAAAAGTTCCACAAAAGGTTTTTAAATTATTATTATTATTTGTTTACATGTTATGGCTGCACAGAAGTCCATATTTGACCTACTGAACATATTTTTGGCCCAAGAGTCCTTAAACACTAATTTACTATACATATTCATTGACTTGCCTTCTGATTCCCATTACTAGCCAAATGTTCCACAAAAGGTTTTTAAATTATTATTATTATTTTTTTCTACTTGTTATGGCTGTACAGAAGTCCATATTTGACCTACTGAACATATTTTTGGCCCAAGAGTCCTTAAACAGTAACTAACTATATATACTCATTGACTTCCCTTCTGATTCACATTACTAGCCAAAAGTTCCACAAAAGTTTTTTAAATTATTATTATTATTTTTTTTTTACATGTTATGGCTGTACAGAAGTCCATATTTGACCTACTGAACATATTTTTGGCCCAAGAGTACTTAAACTCTAACTTACTATACATATTCACTGACTTCCCTTCTGATTCAAAAAAGTTCCACAAAAGGCTTTTCAATTTTTTTTTCGTTCTTTTTTTTTACGTTATGGCCGTACAGAAGTCCATATTTGACCTACTGAATATATTTTTGGCCCAAGAGTCCTTAAACACTAACTTACTATACACATTCATTGACTTCCCTTCTGATTCCCATTACTAGCCAAATGTTCCACAAAAGGTTTTTAAATTATTATTATTATTTTTTTTTACTTGTTATGGCTGTACAGAAGTCCATATTTGACCTACTGAACATATTTTTGGCCCAAGAGTCCTTAAACACTAACTTACTATACATACTCATTGACTTCCATTCTGATTCCCATTACTATCCAAAAGTTCCACAAAAGGTTTTTACATTTTTTTTATTTATTTATTTTTATGTTATGGCTGTACAGAAGTCTATATTTGACCTACTGAACATATTTTTGGCCCAAGAGTCCTTAAACACTAACTTACTATACATATTCACTGACTTCCCTTCTGATTCAAAAAAGTTCCACAAAAGGTTTTTCAAATTTTTTTTTTCTTTACATGTTATGGCTGCACAGAAGTCCATATTTGACCTACTGAACATATTTTTGGCCCAAGAGTCCTTAAACACTAACTTACTATACATATTCATTGACTTCCCTTCTGATTCCCATTACTAGCCAAATGTTCCACAAAAGGTTTTTAAATTATTATTATTATTTTTTTTTTTACTTGTTATGGCTGTACAGAAGTCCATATTTGACCAACTGAACATATTTTTGGCCCAAGAGTCCTTAAACACTAACTTACTATACATACTCATTGACTTCCCTTCTGATTCCCATTACTATCCAAAAGTTCCACAAAAGGTTTTTAAATTATTATTATTCTTTTTTTTTTTTTTTTTTTTTTTTACATGTTATGGCTGTACAGAAGTCCATATATGACGTACTGAACATATTTTTGGCCCAAGAGTCCTTAAACAGTAACTTATTACACATATTCATTGACTTCCCTTCTGATGCCCATTAGTAGCCAAAAGTTCCACAAAAGGTTTTTACATTTTATTTATTTATTTATTTTTTATGTTATGGCTGTACAGAAGTCCATATTTGACCTACTGAACATATTTTTGGCCCAAGAGTCCTTAAACACTAACTTATTATACATATTCATTGACTTCCCTTCTGATTCCCATTACTAGCCAAAAGTTCCACAAAAGGTTTTTAAATTATTATTATTCTTTTTTTTTTTTTTTTTTTTTTTACATGTTATGGCTGTACAGAAGTCCATATATGACCTACTGAACATATTTTTGGCCCAAGAGTCCTTAAACACTTACTTACTATACATATTCATTGACTTTCCTTCTTGTTCCCATTACTAGCCAAATGTTCCACAAAAGGTTTTTAAATTATTCTTATTCTTTTTTTTTTTTTTTTTTTTTTTTACATGTTATGGCTGTACAGAAGTCCATATATGACGTACTGAACATATTTTTGGCCCAAAAGTCCTTAAACAGTAACTAACTATATATACTCATTGACTTCCCTTCTGATTCCCATTACTAGCCAAAAGTTCCACAAAAGGTTTTTAAATTATTATTATTATTTGTTTTTACATGTTATGGCTGTACAGAAGTCCATATATGACCTACTGAACATATTTTTGGCCCAAAAGTCCTAAAACACTAAATTACTATACATACTCATTGACTACCCTTCTGATTCCCATTACTAGCCAAAAGGTCCACAAAAGTTTTTTAAATTATTATTATTTTTTTTTTACATGTTATGGCTGTACAGAAGTCCATATATGACCTACTGAACATATTTTTGGCCCAAGAGTCCTTAAACACTTACTTACTATACATATTCATTGACTTTCCTTCTTGTTCCCATTACTAGCCAAATGTTCCACAAAAGGTTTTTAAATTATTCTTATTCTTTTTTTTTTTAATTTTTTTTTTACATGTTATGGCTGTACAGAAGTCCATATATGACGTACTGAACATATTTTTGGCCCAAGAGTCCTTAAACAGTAACTAACTATATATACTCATTGACTTCCCTTCTGATTCCAATTACTTATAATTTTTTTTACATGTTATGGCTGCACAGAAGTCCATATTTGACCTACTGAACATATTTTTGGCCCAAGAGTCCTTAAACACTAATTTACTATACATATTCATTGAATTGTCTTCTGATTCCCATTACTAGCCAAATGTTCCACAAATGTTTTTTAAATTATTATAATTTTTTTTTTCTCTACATGTTATGGCTGTACAGAAGTCCATATTTAACCTACTGAGCATATTTTTTGCCCAAGAGTGCTTAAACACTAAATTACTATACATACTCATTGACTTCCCTTCTGATTCCCATTACTAGCCAAATGTTCCACAAAAGGTTTTTAAATTATCTTTTTTTTGTTTGTTTTTTACATGTTATAACTGTACAGAAGTCCATATTTGACCTATTGAACATATTTTTGACCCGAAAGTCCTTAAACACTAAATTACTATACATACTCATTGACTTCCCTACTGATTCCCATCACTAGCCAAAAGTTCCACAAAAGGTTTTTAAATAATTGTCTTTTTTTTTTTTTTTTTTTTTACATGTTATGGCTGTACAGAAGTCCATATATGACCTACTGAACATATTTTTGGCCCAAGAGTCCTAAAAAACTAAATTACTATACATACTCATTGACTTCCCTTCTGATTCCCATTACTAGCCAAAAGGTCCACAAAAGGTTTTTAAATTATTAATATTATTATTTTTTTTACATGTTATGGCTGTACAGAAGTCCATATTTTACCTACTGAACATATTTTTGGCCCAAGAGTCCTTAAACACTAACTTACTATACATACTCATTGACTTCCCTTCTGATTCCCATTACTATCCAAAAGTTCCACAAAAGGTTTTTACTTTTTTATTTATTTATTTATTTTTTATGGTATGGCTGTACAGAAGTCTATATATGACCTACTGAACATATTTTTGGCCCAAGAGTCCTTAAACAGTAACTAACTATATATACTCATTGACTTCCCTTCTGATTCCCATCACTAGCCAAAAGTTCCACAAAAGGTTTTTAAATAATTGTCTTTTTTTTTTTTTTTTTTTTTTACATGTTATGGCTGTACAGAAGTCCATATATGACCTACTGAACATATTTTTGGCCCAAGAGTCCTAAAAAACTAAATTACTATACATACTCATTGACTTCCCTTCTGATTCCCATTACTAGCCAAAAGGTCCACAAAAGGTTTTTTAATAAATATATTTTTTTTTTTTAATTTTTACATGTTATGGCTGTACAGAAGTCCATATTTGACCTACTGAACATATTTCTGGCCCAAGAGTCCTTAAACACTAACTTACTATACATATTCATTTACTTCCCTTCTGATTCAAAAAAGTTCCACAAAAGGTTTTTCAATTTTTTTTTTTTTTTTTTTTACATGTTATAGCTGCACAGAAGTCCATATTTGACGTACTGAAGATATTTTTGGCCCAAGAGTCCTTAAACACTAACTTACTATACATATTCATTGACTTCCCTTCTGATTCCCATTACTAGCCAAATGTTCCACAAAAGGTTTTTAAATTATTATTATTTTTTTTTTTTACTTGTTATGGCTGTACAGAAGTCTATATTTGACCTACTGAACATATTTTTGGCTCAAGAGTCCTTAAACACTAACTTACTATACATACTCATTGACTTCCCTTCTGATTCCCATTACTATCCAATAGTTCCACAAAAGGTTTTTAAATTTTTTTTATTTATATATTTTTTATGGTATGGCTGTACAGAAGTCTATATATGACCTACTGAACATATTTTTGGCCCAAGAGTCCTTAAACAGTAACTAACTATATATACTCATTGGCTTTCCTCCTGATTCACATTACTAGCCAAAAGTTCCACAAAAGGTTTTTAAATTATTATTATTATTATTATTTTATTTTTTTTACATGTTATGGCTGTACAGAAGTCCATATATGACCTACTGAACATATTTTTGGCCCAAAAGTCCTAAAACACTAACTTACTATACATACTCATTGACTTTCCTTCTTATTCCCATTACTAGCCAAATGTTCCACAAAAGGTTTTTAAATTATTCTTTTTTTTAATTTTTAATTTTTTTACACGTTATGGCTGTACAGAAGTCCATATTTGATCTACTGAACATATTTTTGGCCCAAGAGTCCTTAAACACTAACTTATTATACATATTCATTGACTTCCCTTCTGATTCCCATTACTAGCCAAAAGGTCCACAAAAGTTTTTTAAATTATTATTTATTTCTTTTACACGTTATGGCTGTACAGAAGTCCATATTTGACCTACTGAACATATTTTTGGCCCAAGAGTCCTTAAACACTAACTTACTATACATACTCATTGAATTCCCTTCGAATTCCCATTACTAACCAAAAGTTCCACAAAAGGTTTTTAAATTATTATTATTATTTTTTTTACATGTTATGGCTGTACAGAAGTCCATATTTGACCTACTGAACATATTTTTGGCCCAAGAGTCCTTAAACACTAACTTACTATACATATTCACTGACTTCCCTTCTGATTCAAAAAAGTTCCACAAAAGGTTTTTCAATTTTTTTTTTTTTTTTTTTTTTTTTTTTTTACATGTTATGGCTGCACAGAAGTCCATATTTGACCCACTGAACATATTTTTGGCGCAAGAGTCCTTAAACACTAACTTACTATACATATTCACTGACTTCCCTTCTGATTCAAAAAAGTTCCACAAAAGGTTTTTCAAATTTTTTTTTTTCTTTACATGTTATGGCTGCACAGAAGTCCATATTTGACCTACTGAACATATTTTTGGCCCAAGAGTCCTTAAACACTAACTTACTATACATATTCATTGACTTCCCTTCTGATTCCCATTACTAGCCAAATGTTCCACAAAAGGTTTTTAAATTATTATTATTATTATTTTTTTACTTGTTATGGCTGTACAGAAGTCCATATTTGACCTACTGAACATATTTTTGGCCCAAGAGTCCTTAAACACTAGCTTACTATACATACTCATTGACTTCCCTTCTGATTCCCATTACTATCCAAAAGTTCCACAAAAGGTTTTTAAATTATTCTTTTTTTTTTTTTTTTTTACACGTTATGGCTGTACAGAAGTCCATATTTGACCTACTGAACATATTTTTGGCCCAAGAGTCCTAAAAAACTAAATTACTATACATACTCATTGACTTCCCTTCTGATTCCCATTACTAGCCAAAAGGTCCACAAAAGGTTTTTACATTTTTTTATTTATTTATTTTTATGTTATGGCTGTACTGAAGTCCATATTTGACCTACTGAACATATCTTTGGCCCAAGAATCCTTAAACAGTAACTAACTATATATACTAATTGACTTCCCTTCTGATTCCCATTACTAGCCAAAAGTTCCACAAAAGGTTTTTAAATTATTATTATTATTTGTTTTTACATGTTATGGCTGTACAGAAGTCCATATTTGACCTACTGAACATATTTTTGGCCCAAGAGTCCTTAAACACTAACTTACTATACATATTCACTGACTTCCCTTCTGATTCAAAAAAGTTCCACAAAAGGTTTTTAAATTATTATTATAATTTTTTTTACATGTTATGGCTGCACAGAAGTCCATATTTGACCTACTGAACATATTTTTGGCCCAAGAGTCCTTAAACACTAATTTACTATACATATTCATTGACTTGCCTTCTGATTCCCATTACTAGCCAAAAGGTCCACAAAAGGTTTTTACATTTTTTTTATTTTTTTATTTTTATGTTATGGCTGTACTGAAGTCCATATTTGACCTACTGAACATATCTTTGGCCCAAGAATCCTTAAACAGTAACTAACTATATATACTAATTGACTTCCCTTCTGATTCCCATTACTAGCCAAAAGTTCCACAAAAGGTTTTTAAATTATTATTATTATTTGTTTTTACATGTTATGGCTGTACAGAAGTCCATATTTGACCTACTGAACATATTTTTGGCCCAAGAGTCCTTAAACACTAACTTACTATACA
This sequence comes from Rhinogobio ventralis, assembly GCA_039654625.1. NCBI lineage: Eukaryota > Metazoa > Chordata > Actinopteri > Cypriniformes > Gobionidae > Rhinogobio > Rhinogobio ventralis. The sequence continues at coordinate 19,361,095 of CM077210.1, forward strand.
TATTCACTGACTTCCCTTCTGATTCAAAAAAGTTCCACAAAAGGTTTTTAAATTATTATTATTATTTGTTTACATGTTATGGCTGCACAGAAGTCCATATTTGACCTACTGAACATATTTTTGGCCCAAGAGTCCTTAAACACTAACTTACTATACATATTCATTGACTTCCCTTCTGATTCCCATTACTAGCCAAATGTTCCACAAAAGGTTTTTAAATTATTATTATTTTTTTTTTTTACTTGTTATGGCTGTACAGAAGTCCATATTTGACCTACTGAACATATTTTTGGCCCAAGAGTCCTTAAACACTAACTTACTATACATACTCATGACTTCCCTTCTGATTCCCATTACTATCCAAAAGTTCCACAAAAGGTTTTTAAATTATGCTTTTTTTTTCTTTTTTTTTTTACACGTTATGGCTGTACAGAAGTCCATATTTGACCTACTGAACATATTTTTGGCCCAAGAGTCCTAAAAAACTAAATTACTATACATACTCATTGACTTCCCTTCTGATTCCTATTACTAGCCAAAAGGTCCACAAAAGGTTTTTAAATGATTATTATTATTTTTTTACATGTTATGGCTGTACAGAAGTCCATTTTTGACCTACTGAACATATTTTTGGCCCAAGCGTCCTTAAACACTAACTTACTATACATATTCACTGACTTCCCTTCTGATTCAAAAAAGTTCCACAAAAGGTTTTTCAATATTTTTTTTTTTTTTTTTTTTTACATGTTATGGCTGCACAGAAGTCCATATTTGACCCACTGAACATATTTTTGGCGCAAGAGTCCTTAAACACTAACTTATTATACATATTCATTGACTTCCCTTCTGATTCCCATTACTAGCCAAAAGGTCCACAAAAGTTTTTTAAATTATTATTTATTTCTTTTACACGTTATGGCTGTACAGAAGTCCATATTTGACCTACTGAACATATTTTTGGCCCAAGAGTCCTTAAACACTAACTTACTATACATACTCATTGAATTCCCTTCGAATTCCCATTACTAACCAAAAGTTCCACAAAAGGTTTTTAAATTATTATTATTATTTTTTTTACATGTTATGGCTGTACAGAAGTCCATATTTGACCTACTGAACATATTTTTGGCCCAAGAGTCCTTAAACACTAACTTACTATACATATTCACTGACTTCCCTTCTGATTCAAAAAAGTTCCACAAAAGGTTTTTCAATTTATTTTATTTTTTTTTTTTTTACATGTTATGGCTGCACAGAAGTCCATATTTGACCCACTGAACATATTTTTGGCGCAAGAGTCCTTAAACACTAACTTACTATACATATTCACTGACTTCCCTTCTGATTCAAAAAAGTTCCACAAAAGGTTTTTCAAATTTTTTTTTCTTTACATGTTATGGCTGCACAGAAGTCCATATTTGACCTACTGAACATATTTTTGGCCCAAGAGTCCTTAAACACTAACTTACTATACATATTCATTGACTTCCCTTCTGATTCCCATTACTAGCCAAATGTTCCACAAAAGGTTTTTAAATTATTATTATTATTATTTTTTTACTTGTTATGGCTGTACAGAAGTCCATATTTGACCTACTGAACATATTTTTGGCCCAAGAGTCCTTAAACACTAGCTTAATATACATACTCATTGACTTCCCTTCTGATTCCCATTACTATCCAAAAGTTCCACAAAAGGTTTTTAAATTATTCTTTTTTTTTTTTTTTTTTACACGTTATGGCTGTACAGAAGTCCATATTTGACCTACTGAACATATTTTTGGCCCAAGAGTCCTAAAAAACTAAATTACTATACATATTCACTGACTTCCCTTCTGATTCAAAAAAGTTCCACAAAAGGTTTTTAAATTATTATTATAATTTTTTTTACATGTTATGGCTGCACAGAAGTCCATATTTGACCTACTGAACATATTTTTGGCCCAAGAGTCCTTAAACACTAATTTACTATACATATTCATTGACTTGCCTTCTGATTCCCATTACTAGCCAAAAGGTCCACAAAAGGTTTTTACATTTTTTTTATTTTTTTATTTTTATGTTATGGCTGTACAGAAGTCCATATTTGACCTACTGAACATATCTTTGGCCCAAGAATCCTTAAACAGTAACTAACTATATATACTAATTAACTTCCCTTCTGATTCCCATTACTAGCCAAAAGTTCCACAAAAGGTTTTTAAATTATTATTATTATTTGTTTTTACATGTTATGGCTGTACAGAAGTCCATATTTGACCTACTGAACATATTTTTGGCCCAAGAGTCCTTAAACACTAACTTACTATACATATTCACTGACTTCCCTTCTGATTAAAAAAAGTTCCACAAAAGGTTTTTAAATTATTATTATTATTTGTTTACATGTTATGGCTGCACAGAAGTCCATATTTGACCTACTGAACATATTTTTGGCCCAAGAGTCCTTAAACACTACCTTACTATACATATTCATTGACTTCCCTTCTGATTCCCATTACTAGCCAAATGTTCCACAAAAGGTTTTTAAATTATTATTATTATTTTTTTTTTACTTGTTATGGATGTACAGAAGTCCATATTTGACCTACTGAACATATTTTTGGCCCAAGAGTCCTAAAAAACTAAATTACTATACATACTCATTGACTTCCCTTCTGATTCCTATTACTAGCCAAAAGGTCCACAAAAGGTTTTTAAATGATTATTATTATTTTTTTTACATGTTATGGCTGTACAGAAGTCCATTTTTGACCTACTGAACATATTTTTGGCCCAAGAGTCCTTAAACACTTACTTACTATACATATTCATTGACTTTCCTTCTTGTTCCCATTACTAGCCAAATGTTCCACAAAAGGTTTTTAAATGATTCTTATTCTTTTTTTTTTTACTTTTTTTTTTACATGTTATGGCTGTACAGAAGTCCATATATGACGTACTGAACATATTTTTGGCCCAAGAGTCCTTAAACAGTAACTAACTATATATACTCATTGACTTCCCTTCTGATTCCAATTACTTATAATTTTTTTTACATGTTATGGCTGCACAGAAGTCCATATTTGACCTACTGAACATATTTTTGGCCCAAGAGTCCTTAAACACTAATTTACTATACATATTCATTGAATTGCCTTCTGATTCCCATTACTAGCCAAATGTTCCACAAATGTTTTTTAAATTATTATAATTTTTTTTTTCTCTACATGTTATGGCTGTACAGAAGTCCATATTTAACCTACTGAGCATATTTTTTGCCCAAGAGTGCTTAAACACTAAATTACTATACATACTCATTGACTTCCCTTCTGATTCCCATTACTAGCCAAATGTTCCACAAAAGGTTTTTAAATTATCTTTTTTTTGTTTGTTTTTTACATGTTATAACTGTACAAAAGTCCATATTTGACCTATTGAACATATTTTTGACCCGAAAGTCCTTAAACACTAAATTACTATACATACTCATTGACTTCCCTACTGATTCCCATCACTAGCCAAAAGTTCCACAAAAGGTTTTTAAATAATTGTCTTTTTTTTTTTTTTTTTTTTTTTACATGTTATGGCTGTACAGAAGTCCATATATGACCTACTGAACATATTTTTGGCCCAAGAGTCCTAAAAAACTAAATTACTATACATACTCATTGACTTCCCTTCTGATTCCCATTACTAGCCAAAAGGTCCACAAAAGGTTTTTAAATTATTAATATTATTATTTTTTTTACATGTTATGGCTGTACAGAAGTCCATATTTTACCTACTGAACATATTTTTGGCCCAAGAGTCCTTAAACACTAACTTACTATACATACTCATTGACTTCCCTTCTGATTCCCATTACTATCCAAAAGTTCCACAAAAGGTTTTTACTTTTTTATTTATTTATTTATTTTTTATGGTATGGCTGTACAGAAGTCTATATATGACCTACTGAACATATTTTTGGCCCAAGAGTCCTTAAACAGTAACTAACTATATATACTCATTGACTTCCCTTCTGATTCCCATCACTAGCCAAAAGTTCCACAAAAGGTTTTTAAATAATTGTCTTTTTTTTTTTTTTTTTTTTTACATGTTATGGCTGTACAGAAGTCCATATATGACCTACTGAACATATTTTTGGCCCAAGAGTCCTAAAAAACTAAATTACTATACATACTCATTGACTTCCCTTCTGATTCCCATTACTAGCCAAAAGGTCCACAAAAGGTTTTTTAATAAATTTTTTTTTTTTTTTAATTTTTACATGTTATGGCTGTACAGAAGTCCATATTTGACCTACTGAACATATTTCTGGCCCAAGAGTCCTTAAACACTAACTTACTATACATATTCATTGACTTCCCTTCTGATTCAAAAAAGTTCCACAAAAGGTTTTTCAATTTTTTTTTTATTTTTTTTTTTACATGTTATAGCTGCACAGAAGTCCATATTTGACGTACTGAACATATTTTTGGCCCAAGAGTCCTTAAACACTAACTTACTATACATATTCATTGACTTCCCTTCTGATTCCCATTACTAGCCAAATGTTCCACAAAAGGTTTTTAAATTATTATTATTATTTTTTTTTACTTGTTATGGCTGTACAGAAGTCTATATTTGACCTACTGAACATATTTTTGGCTCAAGAGTCCTTAAACACTAACTTACTATACATACTCATTGACTTCCCTTCTGATTCCCATTACTATCCAATAGTTCCACAAAAGGTTTTTAAAATTTTTTTATTTATTTATTTTTTATGGTATGGCTGTACAGAAGTCTATATATGACCTACTGAACATATTTTTGGCCCAAGAGTCCTTAAACAGTAACTAACTATATATACTCATTGGCTTTCCTCCTGATTCACATTACTAGCCAAAAGTTCCACAAAAGGTTTTTAAATTATTATTATTATTATTATTTTATTTTTTTTACATGTTATGGCTGTACAGAAGTCCATATATGACCTACTGAACATATTTTTGGCCCAAAAGTCCTAAAACACTAACTTACTATACATACTCATTGACTTTCCTTCTTATTCCCATTACTAGCCAAATGTTCCACAAAAGGTTTTTAAATTATTCTTTTTTTTAATTTTTAATTTTTTTACACGTTATGGCTGTACAGAAGTCCATATTTGATCTACTGAACATATTTTTGGCCCAAGAGTCCTTAAACACTAACTTATTATACATATTCATTGACTTCCCTTCTGATTCCCATTACTAGCCAAAAGGTCCACAAAAGTTTTTTAAATTATTATTTATTTCTTTTACACGTTATGGCTGTACAGAAGTCCATATTTGACCTACTGAACATATTTTTGGCCCAAGAGTCCTTAAACACTAACTTACTATACATATTCATTGACTTCCCTTCTGATTCCCATTACTAGCCAAATGTTCCACAAAAGGTTTTTAAATTATTATTATTATTATTTTTTTACTTGTTATGGCTGTACAGAAGTCCATATTTGACCTACTGAACATTTTTTTGGCCCAAGAGTCCTTAAACACTAGCTTACTATACATACTCATTGACTTCCCTTCTGATTCCCATTACTATCCAAAAGTTCCACAAAAGGTTTTTAAATTATTCTTTTTTTTTTTTTTTTTTACACGTTATGGCTGTACAGAAGTCCATATTTGACCTACTGAACATATTTTTGGCCCAAGAGTCCTAAAAAACTAAATTACTATACATACTCATTGACTTCCCTTCTGATTCCCATTACTAGCCAAAAGGTCCACAAAAGGTTTTTACATTTTTTTATTTATTTATTTTTATGTTATGGCTGTACTGAAGTCCATATTTGACCTACTGAACATATCTTTGGCCCAAGAATCCTTAAACAGTAACTAACTATATATACTAATTGACTTCCCTTCTGATTCCCATTACTAGCCAAAAGTTCCACAAAAGGTTTTTAAATTATTATTATTATTTGTTTTTACATGTTATGGCTGTACAGAAGTCCATATTTGACCTACTGAACATATTTTTGGCCCAAGAGTCCTTAAACACTAACTTACTATACATATTCACTGACTTCCCTTCTGATTCAAAAAAGTTCCACAAAAGGTTTTTAAATTATTATTATAATTTTTTTTACATGTTATGGCTGCACAGAAGTCCATATTTGACCTACTGAACATATTTTTGGCCCAAGAGTCCTTAAACACTAATTTACTATACATATTCATTGACTTGCCTTCTGATTCCCATTACTAGCCAAAAGGTCCACAAAAGGTTTTTACATTTTTTTTATTTTTTTATTTTTATGTTATGGCTGTACTGAAGTCCATATTTGACCTACTGAACATATCTTTGGCCCAAGAATCCTTAAACAGTAACTAACTATATATACTAATTGACTTCCCTTCTGATTCCCATTACTAGCCAAAAGTTCCACAAAAGGTTTTTAAATTATTATTATTATTTGTTTTTACATGTTATGGCTGTACAGAAGTCCATATTTGACCTACTGAACATATTTTTGGCCCAAGAGTCCTTAAACACTAACTTACTATACATATTCACTGACTTCCCTTCTGATTCAAAAAAGTTCCACAAAAGGTTTTTAAATTATTATTATTATTTGTTTACATGTTATGGCTGCACAGAAGTCCATATTTGACCTACTGAACATATTTTTGGCCCAAGAGTCCTTAAACACTAACTTACTATACATATTCATTGACTTCCCTTCTGATTCCCATTACTAGCCAAATGTTCCACAAAAGGTTTTTAAATTATTATTATTATTATTTTTTTACTTGTTATGGCTGTACAGAAGTCCATATTTGACCTACTGAACATATTTTTGGCCCAAGAGTCCTTAAACACTAGCTTACTATACATACTCATTGACTTCCCTTCTGATTCCCATTACTATCCAAAAGTTCCACAAAAGGTTTTTAAATTATTCTTTTTTTTTTTTTTTTTTACACGTTATGGCTGTACAGAAGTCCATATTTGACCTACTGAACATATTTTTGGCCCAAGAGTCCTAAAAAACTAAATTACTATACATATTCACTGACTTCCCTTCTGATTCAAAAAAGTTCCACAAAAGGTTTTTAAATTATTATTATAATTTTTTTTACATGTTATGGCTGCACAGAAGTCCATATTTGACCTACTAAACATATTTTTGGCCCAAGAGTCCTTAAACACTAATTTACTATACATATTCATTGACTTGCCTTCTGATTCCCATTACTAGCCAAAAGGTCCACAAAAGGTTTTTACATTTTTTTTATTTATTTATTTTTATGTTATGGCTGTACTGAAGTCCATATTTGACCTACTGAACATATCTTTGGCCCAAGAATCCTTAAACAGTAACTAACTATATATACTAATTGACTTCCCTTCTGATTCCAATTACTAGCCAAAAGTTCCACAAAAGGTTTTTAAATTATTATTATTATTTGTTTTTACATGTTATGGCTGTACAGAAGTCCATATTTGACCTACTGAACATATTTTTGGCCCAAGAGTCCTTAAACACTAACTTACTATACATATTCACTGACTTCCCTTCTGATTCAAAAAAGTTCCACAAAAGGTTTTTAAATTATTATTATTATTTGTTTACATGTTATGGCTGCACAGAAGTCCATATTTGACCTACTGAACATATTTTTGGCCCAAGAGTCCTTAAACACTAACTTACTATACATATTCATTGACTTCCCTTCTGATTCCCATTACTAGCCAAATGTTCCACAAAAGGTTTTTAAATTATTATTATTTTTTTTTTTTACTTGTTATGGCTGTACAGAAGTCCATATTTGACCTACTGAACATATTTTTGGCCCAAGAGTCCTTAAACACTAACTTACTATACATACTCATGACTTCCCTTCTGATTCCCATTACTATCCAAAAGTTCCACAAAAGGTTTTTAAATTATGCTTTTTTTTTTTTTTTTTTTTTTTACACGTTATGGCTGTACAGAAGTCCATATTTGACCTACTGAACATATTTTTGGCCCAAGAGTCCTAAAAAACTAAATTACTATACATACTCATTGACTTCCCTTCTGATTCCTATTACTAGCCAAAAGGTCCACAAAAGGTTTTTAAATGATTATTATTATTTTTTTACATGTTATGGCTGTACAGAAGTCCATTTTTGACCTACTGAACATATTTTTGGCCCAAGAGTCCTTAAACACTAACTTACTATACATATTCACTGACTTCCCTTCTGATTCAAAAAAGTTCCACAAAAGGTTTTTAAATTATTATTATAATTTTTTTTACATGTTATGGCTGCACAGAAGTCCATATTTGACCTACTGAACATATTTTTGGCCCAAGAGTCCTTAAACACTAATTTACTATACATATTCATTGACTTGCCTTCTGATTCCCATTACTAGCCAAAAGGTCCACAAAAGGTTTTTACATTTTTTTTATTTATTTATTTTTATGTTATGGCTGTACAGAAGTCCATATTTGACCTACTGAACATATCTTTGGCACAAGAATCCTTAAACAGTAACTAACTATATATACTAATTGACTTCCCTTCTGATTCCCATTACTAGCCAAAAGTTCCACAAAAGGTTTTTAAATTATTATTATTATTTGTTTTTACATGTTATGGCTGTACAGAAGTCCATATTTGACCTACTGAACATATTTTTGGCCCAAGAGTCCTTAAACACTAACTTACTATACATATTCACTGACTTCCCTTCTGATTAAAAAAAGTTCCACAAAAGGTTTTTAAATTATTATTATTATTTGTTTACATGTTATGGCTGCACAGAAGTCCATATTTGACCTACTGAACATATTTTTGGCCCAAGAGTCCTTAAACACTACCTTACTATACATATTCATTGACTTCCCTTCTGATTCCCATTACTAGCCAAATGTTCCACAAAAGGTTTTTAAATTATTATTATTATTTTTTTTTACTTGTTATGGATGTACAGAAGTCCATATTTGACCTACTGAACATATTTTTGGCCCAAGAGTCCTTAAACACTAACTTACTATACATACTCATTGACTTCCCTTCTGATTCCCATTACTATCCAAAAGTTCTATTAAAGGTTTTTAAATTATTCTTTTTTTTTTTTTTTTTTACACGTTATGGCTGTACAAAAGTCCATATTTGACCTACTGAACATATTTTTGGCCCAAGAGTCCTAAAAAACTAAATTACTATACATACTCATTGACTTCCCTTCTGATTCCTATTACTAGCCAAAAGGTCCACAAAAGGTTTTTAAATGATTATTATTATTTTTTTTACATGTTATGGCTGTACAGAAGTCCATTTTTGACCTACTGAACATATTTTTGGCCCGAGAGTCCTTAAACACTAACTTATTATACATAATCATTGACTTACCTTCTGATTCCCATTACTAGCCAAATGTTCCATAAAAGGTTTTTAAATTATTATTATTCTTTTTTTTACATGTTATGGCTGTACAGAAGTCCATATTTTACCCACTGAACATATTTTTGGCCCAAGAGTCCTTAAACACTAACTTATTATACATACTCATTGACTTACCTTCTGATTCCCATTACTAGCCAATAGTTCCACAAAATGTTTTTTTTAGAGTTTTTTTTAATGTTTTTTGGGTCTTTTTTTACCTTATGGCTATACAGAAGTCCATACTTGACCTACTGAACATATTTTTGGCCCAAAAGTCCTTAAATACTAACTTACTAGACATACTAACTGACTTCCCTTCTGATTCCATTACTATCCAAAAGTTCCACAAAACGTTTTTTTAAGGATTTTTTAAAGTTTTTTTTTTTTTTTTGCAGTTTATGGCTGTACAGAAGTCTATATTTGACCTATTGAACATATTTTTGACCCGAAAGTCCTTAAACACTAAATTACTATACATACTCATTGACTTCCCTACTGATTCCCATCACTAGCCAAAAGTTCCACAAAAGGTTTTTAAATAATTGTCTTTTTTTTTTTTTTTTTTTTTTTACATGTTATGGCTGTACAGAAGTCCATATATGACCTACTGAACATATTTTTGGCCCAAGAGTCCTAAAAAACTAAATTACTATACATACTCATTGACTTCCCTTCTGATTCCCATTACTAGCCAAAAGGTCCACAAAAGGTTTTTAAATTATTATTATTATTTTTTTTACATGTTATGGCTGTACAGAAGTCCATATTTGACCTACTGAACATATTTTTGGCCCAAGAGTCCTTAAACACTAACTTACTATACATATTCACTGACTTCCCTTCTGATTCAAAAAAGTTCCACAAAAGGTTTTTCAATTTATTTATTTATTTATTTTCTTTACATGTTATGGCTGCACAGAAGTCCATATTTGACCCACTGAACATATTTTTGGCGCAAGAGTCCTTAAACACTAACTTACTATACATATTCACTGACTTCCCTTCTGATTCAAAAAAGTTCCACAAAAGGTTTTTCAAATTTTTTTTTTCTTTACATGTTATGGCTGCACAGAAGTCCATATTTGACCTACTGAACATATTTTTGGCCCAAGAGTCCTTAAACACTAACTTACTATACATATTCATTGACTTCCCTTCTGATTCCCATTACTAGCCAAATGTTCCACAAAAGGTTTTTAAATTATTATTATTATTATTTTTTTACTTGTTATGGCTGTACAGAAGTCCATATTTGACCTACTGAACATATTTTTGGCCCAAGAGTCCTTAAACACTAGCTTACTATACATACTCATTGACTTCCCTTCTGATTCCCATTACTATCCAAAAGTTCCACAAAAGGTTTTTAAATTATTCTTTTTTTTTTTTTTTTTTACACGTTATGGCTGTACAGAAGTCCATATTTGACCTACTGAACATATTTTTGGCCCAAGAGTCCTAAAAAACTAAATTACTATACATATTCACTGACTTCCCTTCTGATTCAAAAAAGTTCCACAAAAGGTTTTTAAATTATTATTATAATTTTTTTTACATGTTATGGCTGCACAGAAGTCCATATTTGACCTACTGAACATATTTTTGGCCCAAGAGTCCTTAAACACTAATTTACTATACATATTCATTGACTTGCCTTCTGATTCCCATTACTAGCCAAAAGGTCCACAAAAGGTTTTTACATTTTTTTTATTTATTTATTTTTATGTTATGGCTGTACTGAAGTCCATATTTGACCTACTGAACATATCTTTGGCCCAAGAATCCTTAAACAGTAACTAACTATATATACTAATTGACTTCCCTTCTGATTCCCATTACTAGCCAAAAGTTCCACAAAAGGTTTTTAAATTATTATTATTATTTGTTTTTACATGTTATGGCTGTACAGAAGTCCATATTTGACCTACTGAACATATTTTTGGCCCAAGAGTCCTTAAACACTAACTTACTATACATATTCACTGACTTCCCTTCTGATTCAAAAAAGTTCCACAAAAGGTTTTTAAATTATTATTATTATTTGTTTACATGTTATGGCTGCACAGAAGTCCATATTTGACCTACTGAACATATTTTTGGCCCAAGAGTCCTTAAACACTAACTTACTATACATATTCATTGACTTCCCTTCTGATTCCCATTACTAGCCAAATGTTCCACAAAAGGTTTTTAAATTATTATTATTTTTTTTTTTTACTTGTTATGGCTGTACAGAAGTCCATATTTGACCTACTGAACATATTTTTGGCCCAAGAGTCCTTAAACACTAACTTACTATACATACTCATGACTTCCCTTCTGATTCCCATTACTATCCAAAAGTTCCACAAAAGGTTTTTAAATTATGCTTTTTTTTTCTTTTTTTTTTTTTACACGTTATGGCTGTACAGAAGTCCATATTTGACCTACTGAACATATTTTTGGCCCAAGAGTCCTAAAAAACTAAATTACTATACATACTCATTGACTTCCCTTCTGATTCCTATTACTAGCCAAAAGGTCCACAAAAGGTTTTTAAATGATTATTATTATTTTTTTACATGTTATGGCTGTACAGAAGTCCATTTTTGACCTACTGAACATATTTTTGGCCCAAGAGTCCTTAAACACTAACTTACTATACATATTCACTGACTTCCCTTCTGATTCAAAAAAGTTCCACAAAAGGTTTTTAAATTATTATTATAATTTTTTTTACATGTTATGGCTGCACAGAAGTCCATATTTGACCTACTGAACATATTTTTGGCCCAAGAGTCCTTAAACACTAATTTACTATACATATTCATTGACTTGCCTTCTGATTCCCATTACTAGCCAAAAGGTCCACAAAAGGTTTTTACATTTTTTTTATTTATTTATTTTTATGTTATGGCTGTACAGAAGTCCATATTTGACCTACTGAACATATCTTTGGCACAAGAATCCTTAAACAGTAACTAACTATATATACTAATTGACTTCCCTTCTGATTCCCATTACTAGCCAAAAGTTCCACAAAAGGTTTTTAAATTATTATTATTATTTGTTTTTACATGTTATGGCTGTACAGAAGTCCATATTTGACCTACTGAACATATTTTTGGCCCAAGAGTCCTTAAACACTAACTTACTATACATATTCACTGACTTCCCTTCTGATTAAAAAAAGTTCCACAAAAGGTTTTTAAATTATTATTATTATTTGTTTACATGTTATGGCTGCACAGAAGTCCATATTTGACCTACTGAACATATTTTTGGCCCAAGAGTCCTTAAACACTACCTTACTATACATATTCATTGACTTCCCTTTTGATTCCCATTACTAGCCAAATGTTCCACAAAAGGTTTTTAAATTATTATTATTATTTTTTTTTACTTGTTATGGATGTACAGAAGTCCATATTTGACCTACTGAACATATTTTTGGCCCAAGAGTCCTTAAACACTAACTTACTATACATACTCATTGACTTCCCTTCTGATTCCCATTACTATCCAAAAGTTCTATTAAAGGTTTTTAAATTATTCTTTTTTTTTTTTTTTTTTACACGTTATGGCTGTACAAAAGTCCATATTTGACCTACTGAACATATTTTTGGCCCAAGAGTCCTAAAAAACTAAATTACTATACATACTCATTGACTTCCCTTCTGATTCCTATTACTAGCCAAAAGGTCCACAAAAGGTTTTTAAATGATTATTATTATTTTTTTTACATGTTATGGCTGTACAGAAGTCCATTTTTGACCTACTGAACATATTTTTGGCCCGAGAGTCCTTAAACACTAACTTATTATACATAATCATTGACTTACCTTCTGATTCCCATTACTAGCCAAATGTTCCATAAAAGGTTTTTAAATTATTATTATTCTTTTTTTTACATGTTATGGCTGTACAGAAGTCCATATTTTACCCACTGAACATATTTTTGGCCCAAGAGTCCTTAAACACTAACTTATTATACATACTCATTGACTTACCTTCTGATTCCCATTACTAGCCAATAGTTCCACAAAATGTTTTTTTTAGAGTTTTTTTTAATGTTTTTTGGGTCTTTTTTTACCTTATGGCTATACAGAAGTCCATACTTGACCTACTGAACATATTTTTGGCCCAAAAGTCCTTAAATACTAACTTACTAGACATACTAACTGACTTCCCTTCTGATTCCATTACTATCCAAAAGTTCCACAAAACGTTTTTTTAAGGATTTTTTAAAGTTTTTTTTTTTTTTTTGCAGTTTATGGCTGTACAGAAGTCTATATTTGACCTATTGAACATATTTTTGACCCGAAAGTCCTTAAACACTAAATTACTATACATACTCATTGACTTCCCTACTGATTCCCATCACTAGCCAAAAGTTCCACAAAAGGTTTTTAAATAATTGTCTTTTTTTTTTTTTTTTTTTTTTTACATGTTATGGCTGTACAGAAGTCCATATATGACCTACTGAACATATTTTTGGCCCAAGAGTCCTAAAAAACTAAATTACTATACATACTCATTGACTTCCCTTCTGATTCCCATTACTAGCCAAAAGGTCCACAAAAGGTTTTTAAATTATTATTATTATTATTTTTTTTACATGTTATGGCTGTACAGAAGTCCATATTTTACCTACTGAACATATTTTTGGCCCAAGAGTCCTTAAACACTAACTTACTATACATACTCATTGACTTCCCTTCTGATTCCCATTACTATCCAAAAGTTCCACAAAAGGTTTTTACTTTTTTATTTATTTATTTATTTTTTATGGTATGGCTGTACAGAAGTCTATATATGACCTACTGAACATATTTTTGGCCCAAGAGTCCTTAAACAGTAACTAACTATATATACTCATTGACTTCCCTTCTGATTCCCATCACTAGCCAAAAGTTCCACAAAAGGTTTTTAAATAATTGTCTTTTTTTTTTTTTTTTTTTTTTACATGTTATGGCTGTACAGAAGTCCATATATGACCTACTGAACATATTTTTGGCCCAAGAGTCCTTAAACACTAGCTTACTATACATACTCATTGACTTCCCTTCTGATTCCCATTACTATCCAAAAGTTCCACAAAAGGTTTTTAAATTATTCTTTTTTTTTTTTTTTTTTACACGTTATGGCTGTACAGAAGTCCATATTTGACCTACTGAACATATTTTTGGCCCAAGAGTCCTAAAAAACTAAATTACTATACATACTCATTGACTTCCCTTCTGATTCCCATTACTAGCCAAAAGGTCCACAAAAGGTTTTTACATTTTTTTTATTTATTTATTTTTATGTTATGGCTGTACTGAAGTCCATATTTGACCTACTGAACATATCTTTGGCCCAAGAATCCTTAAACAGTAACTAACTATATATACTAATTGACTTCCCTTCTGATTCCCATTACTAGCCAAAAGTTCCACAAAAGGTTTTTAAATTATTATTATTATTTGTTTTTACATGTTATGGCTGTACAGAAGTCCATATTTGACCTACTGAACATATTTTTGGCCCAAGAGTCCTTAAACACTAACTTACTATACATATTCACTGACTTCCCTTCTGATTCAAAAAAGTTCCACAAAAGGTTTTTAAATTATTATTATAATTTTTTTTACATGTTATGGCTGCACAGAAGTCCATATTTGACCTACTGAACATATTTTTGGCCCAAGAGTCCTTAAACACTAATTTACTATACATATTCATTGACTTGCCTTCTGATTCCCATTACTAGCCAAAAGGTCCACAAAAGGTTTTTACATTTTTTTTATTTATTTATTTTTATGTTATGGCTGTACTGAAGTCCATATTTGACCTACTGAACATATCTTTGGCCCAAGAATCCTTAAACAGTAACTAACTATATATACTAATTGACTTCCCTTCTGATTCCCATTACTAGCCAAAAGTTCCACAAAAGGTTTTTAAATTATTATTATTATTTGTTTTTACATGTTATGGCTGTACAGAAGTCCATATTTGACCTACTGAACATATTTTTGGCCCAAGAGTCCTTAAACACTAACTTACTATACATATTCACTGACTTCCCTTCTGATTCAAAAAAGTTCCACAAAAGGTTTTTAAATTATTATTATTATTTGTTTACATGTTATGGCTGCACAGAAGTCCATATTTGACCTACTGAACATATTTTTGGCCCAAGAGTCCTTAAACACTAACTTACTATACATATTCATTGACTTCCCTTCTGATTCCCATTACTAGCCAAATGTTCCACAAAAGGTTTTTAAATTATTATTATTATTTTTTTTTACTTGTTATGGCTGTACAGAAGTCCATATTTGACCTACTGAACATATTTTTGGCCCAAGAGTCCTTAAACACTAACTTACTATACATACTCATGACTTCCCTTCTGATTCCCATTACTATCCAAAAGTTCCACAAAAGGTTTTTAAATTATGCTTTTTTTTTCTTTTTTTTTTACACGTTATGGCTGTACAGAAGTCCATATTTGACCTACTGAACATATTTTTGGCCCAAGAGTCCTAAAAAACTAAATTACTATACATACTCATTGACTTCCCTTCTGATTCCTATTACTAGCCAAAAGGTCCACAAAAGGTTTTTAAATGATTATTATTATTTTTTTTACATGTTATGGCTGTACAGAAGTCCATTTTTGACCTACTGAACATATTTTTGGCCCAAGAGTCCTTAAACACTAACTTACTATACATATTCACTGACTTCCCTTCTGATTCAAAAAAGTTCCACAAAAGGTTTTTAAATTATTATTATAATTTTTTTTACATGTTATGGCTGCACAGAAGTCCATATTTGACCTACTGAACATATTTTTGGCCCAAGAGTCCTTAAACACTAATTTACTATACATATTCATTGACTTGCCTTCTGATTCCCATTACTAGCCAAAAGGTCCACAAAAGGTTTTTACATTTTTTTTATTTATTTATTTTTATGTTATGGCTGTACAGAAGTCCATATTTGACCTACTGAACATATCTTTGGCCCAAGAATCCTTAAACAGTAACTAACTATATATACTAATTGACTTCCCTTCTGATTCCCATTACTAGCCAAAAGTTCCACAAAAGGTTTTTAAATTATTATTATTATTTGTTTTTACATGTTATGGCTGTACAGAAGTCCATATTTGACCTACTGAACATATTTTTGGCCCAAGAGTCCTTAAACACTAACTTACTATACATATTCACTGACTTCCCTTCTGATTCAAAAAAGTTCCACAAAAGGTTTTTAAATTATTATTATTATTTGTTTACATGTTATGGCTGCACAGAAGTCCATATTTGACCTACTGAACATATTTTTGGCCCAAGAGTCCTTAAACACTAACTTACTATACATATTCATTGACTTCCCTTCTGATTCCCATTACTAGCCAAATGTTCCACAAAAGGTTTTTAAATTATTATTATTTTTTTTTTTTACTTGTTATGGATGTACAGAAGTCCATATTTTACCTACTGAACATATTTTTGGCCCAAGAGTCCTTAAACACTAACTTACTATACATACTCATTGACTTCCCTTCTGATTCCTATTACTAGCCAAAAGGTCCACAAAAGGTTTTTAAATGATTATTATTATTTTTTTTACATGTTATGGCTGTACAGAAGTCCATTTTTGACCTACTGAACATATTTTTGGCCCAAGAGTCCTTAAACACTAACTTACTATACATATTCACTGACTTCCCTTCTGATTCAAAAAAGTTCCACAAAAGGTTTTTAAATTATTATTATTCTTTTTTTTTTTTTTTTTTTTTTTACATGTTATGGCTGTACAGAAGTCCATATATGACCTACTGTACATATTTTTGGCCCAAGAGTCCTTAAACACTAACTTACTATACATACTCATTGACTTCCCTTCTGATTACCATTACTATCCAAAAGTTCCACAAAAGGTTTTTACATTTTTTGTATTTATTTATTTTTTATGTTATGGCTGTACAGAAGTCCATATTTGACCTACTGAACATATTTTTGGCCCAAGAGTCCTTAAACACTAACTTATTATACATATTCATTGACTTCCCTTCTGATTCCCATTACTAGCCAAAAGTTCCACAAAAGGTTTTTAAATTATTATTATTATTTGTTTTTACATGTTATGGCTGTACAGAAGTCCATATATGACGTACTGAACATATTTTTGGCCCAAGAGTCCTTAAACAGTAACTAACTATATATACTCATTGACTTCCCTTCTGATTCCCATTACTAGCCAAAAGTTCCACAAAAGGTTTTTAAATTATTATTATTATTTGTTTTTACATGTTATGGCTGTACAGAAGTCCATATATGACCTACTGAACATATTTTTGGCCCAAGAATCCTTAAACACTAACTTATTATACATATTCATTGACTTCCCTTCTGATTCCCATTACTAGCCAAAAGTTCCACAAAAGGTTTTTAAATTATTATTATTCTTTTTTTTTTTTTTTTTTTTTACATGTTATGGCTGTACAGAAGTCCATATATGACCTACTGAACATATTTTTGGCCCAAAAGTCCTAAAACACTAAATTACTATACATACTCATTGACTACCCTTCTGATTCCCATTACTAGCCAAAAGGTCCACAAAAGTTTTTTAAATTATTATTATTTTTTTTTACATGTTATGGCTGTACAGAAGTCCATATATGACCTACTGAACATATTTTTGGCCCAAGAGTCCTTAAACACTTACTTACTATACTTATTCATTGACTTTCCTTCTTGTTCCCATTACTAGCCAAATGTTCCACAAAAGGTTTTTAAATTATTCTTATTCTTTTTTTTTTTTTTTTTTTTTTTTACATGTTATGGCTGTACAGAAGTCCATATATGACGTACTGAACATATTTTTGGCCCAAGAGTCCTTAAACAGTAACTAACTATATATACTCATTGACTTCCCTTCTGATTCCCATTACTTATTATTATTTTTACATGTTATGGCTGCACAGAAGTCCATATTTGACCTACTGAACATATTTTTGGCCCAAGAGTCCTTAAACACTAATTTACTATACATACTCATTGACTTGCCTTCTGATTCCCATTACTAGCCAAATGTTCCACGAATGTTTTTTAAATTATTATAATTTTTTTTTTCTCTACATGTTATGGCTGTACAGAAGTCCATATTTAACCTACTGAGCATATTTTTTGCCCAAGAGTGCTTAAACACTAAATTACTATACATACTCATTGACGTCCCTTCTGATTCCCATTACTAGCCAAATGTTCCACAAAATGTTTTTAAATTATCTTTTTTTTGTTTGTTTTTTACATGTTATAACTGTACAGAAGTCCATATTTGACCTATTGAACATATTTTTGACCCGAAAGTCCTTAAACACTAAATTACTATACATACTCATTGACTTCCCTACTGATTCCCATCACTAGCCAAAAGTTCCACAAAAGGTTTTTAAATAATTGTCTTTTTTTTTTTTTTTTTTTTTTACATGTTATGGCTGTACAGAAGTCCATATATGACCTACTGAACATATTTTTGGCCCAAGAGTCCTAAAAAACTAAATTACTATACATACTCATTGACTTCCCTTCTGATTCCCATTACTAGCCAAAAGGTCCACAAAAGGTTTTTAAATTATTATTATTATTTTTTTTTTTTACATGTTATGGCTGTACAGAAGTCCATATTTTACCTACTGAACATATTTTTGGCCCAAGAGTCCTTAAACACTAACTTACTATACATACTCATTGACTTCCCTTCTGATTCCCATTACTATCCAAAAGTTCCACAAAAGGTTTTTACTTTTTTATTTATTTATTTATTTTTTATGGTATGGCTGTACAGAAGTCTATATATGACCTACTGAACATATTTTTGGCCCAAGAGTCCTTAAACAGTAACTAACTATATATACTCATTGA